>BRZM01000723.1:0-23906 GCA_033238685.1 Lates japonicus | reverse complement strand
ATTATTGCTATTAGTATGATTATTTTTGCCGTTATTATTATCATTATTATGTGTCACAAATTGCTAAATAACAGAATACATTATATTTTTTACTAATAATGTCTGGAATCCTGCTTTGGTTCCTCTAATAATCACCTTCATCATCACCTTAATAAAGTCCTGATGTGAGCTATGCTGGTTGTGTCGATAATGCTAACAGGGTTAATAGTGTGTTCCTCTCCATCATGACCAGTGCTATTGGCAGCAGGAGTAATTGGACAGAGGATGTTATTATCATGCCCCCGTGTGCAGCCGAGGATTTGCAGGACCACAGAGGCCTGCAGTGTGGCCCCTGCCAAACACACTGATGTCCTCTGGAGTTTCACATGTAAATACTGTCTATTCTCCCAGCATTTAATAAATGTTTCTGGAGGTTTATTAATGTGCAAATGGGTGAGAGCGCTGCTCCCCCTGCGCCAGCACAACGTGTGCACAGAGGCACAGAGCTGTTTAAGGAGAAGAGAGATTCACAAATCAGCCAGTGTGGAGCTAAGCCTGTGGCTCTCTTCACTAGGGAACCACTAGGAGTATTTAATTCTCTCTCTTCCCCCCCCCCCTCTCTGTATGTGTGCATGGGACCTATGTGTGTGTGGGTGTGTGTCTGCATGTGTGTGCATGAGAGTCCATTACCTGCCCAAGAGTCTCCATGTTTACTCATTTGTACCATTCTCCAATAAGTTCTCCCACTGCCTCTCCAGCCAGTGAATGGCAGCGACTGCGTGAGTGAAATTGGGCCGAAAGATGTGAGAGACATCCAGATACTGGTATCGTGCATAGAGTTCCTGCACTCACAGGGGCATACAAATGGGCAAATCTAAGGATAAAGGCTCCCAGGATCCAGCTATAGTCATATGAATGCAAATAGGATTAAAGTGCCAGCTTTAGAGGCTGATATACAATTCACAGTTCTTATAGAAGTCTGGCTGCAGACTCCAGACCCCGTACACCATCCTCTGCTCCTAGAAAATGAGGATATGTTTATGAGGGTGGCTTTCTCGTCCCTCTCCCCCTCTCTCCCCCCTTCTTTTGAAATAAGGCGCACTGTGATTAGCAGCTAGGAAGGCCCCTCTCATTAGCATTCACTGTCTCATCTTTCAGGTGTTTTTCAGTCAATATTAGTTTGATCTTTGTCTGGGGGATAAATGATTGGCTTGATGTAGCGTGCATTTGTTTTTACAAACCCAACAGAGTGAACTACAAAGGGCTTTTCATTCAGGTTTAGACAGCACTCGAAAGGCTTTTTTTCCTCCTCTTTTTTTTTTAACTTGGCTGATTTAACAAGCGTTTAAACCGACTGATCTCCAAAAAAAAAAAAAAAGAAAAAGAAAAAGGGAAAGAAAGAAAAATGTGTTTCATGCTGTGGCTGGCTCTTTCTGTTTCACAAAATAGTTAGTGAGTGCAGTTAGGGCCTCTGTGTCCATAACCTCTCAATGACTGTTGATCGCAATAAATATTACTTGACGTTTGGCTGCCGTTTTTCTTGTCAGGGGAGAGAATAACAAGGGCCATTCTGCTTCATATATTTTCACTCATTAGGTTCTCTTTGAGAAACTAAGCCTTGTCTTCCTCTCTCTCTGTCTTACTTTCCTCCTCTCTGCTCCCCCTCCTCATGCTCTTAGTGGGGCTCTGTCAAAACCAGGGCCTGCTTTATCTCCATCCATGAAGTTAAGAAAGCTGGCAAAGCTGTAAATTTGGACGCCCTTCGTTAGAGGAGCTCCCCCGGCTGTAATTCATCTCAATCCTCAGTGGTCTTTAGTTCCCTTTCAGAGGCTGTAAAGTACTGCCTAACACTCACTGGGAGCTCGGGGGGAGAGACGGGGGTACAGAGGGCCCAGGGGTTACCAGAGAAGGGCTCGTGTTTGAGGGGACAGTCCGGGGTCTGTGACACGCCGGGGTCAGGTGACAGACCTGGAGATGATATATGGACGCTCGTGTGACGCAGTGCTAACAAGACTGGCTTTTACAATGGGTCTTATTTTCCCTTTCTCCCTGCTTCTCCTTTCTTTCTCCCTCACTTGCCAAGTCTCGTTTTCTCTGTGTCTCTCCTTCAGTTTCAGTCATCACTTGTTAGGGTGCTGAATCCTTTTAAAACCTTTAGCTATGACAGTGGTAAGATCAGTGGGCAGAACAAAACAGGATTAGAGAGTGCAGCATTGCTGTGGAAAAGTCAGACAAGTTCATGAAATCTTGGTAACAGTAAAAATAAAATAAATATCAAAAACACAGTGTACAGTAAAATGAATCTAAAAGACTGCTGCAATAATAAAAGCATAAATTCTGAATCTCATTTCTATAGTGTAAAAAGTGTACTGTAGAAATAAATTAGTCATTAAATCAACTGACTGGACTCAAAGTACGTTATGGGACATGACCAGAAGGATGTGACAGGGTCAGACGGGTTAAAGCACCAGTCGTATAGTTGTATTATATGAAATCCTGGATCAGTTATAGCATAAATCGCAGTATAAATCTTTGAAAACAAGCCTACCAGTTTCAGATTCCACAGCTCTTATGTTTCATGAAATAAGCCCAAGCTCCTCTCCTTTTTATCTTGCACATAAAGGTCAAGTAGTCAAGGCATACAGGTGGCTGCAATATGTTTTGAAACAGCAGCTATAAGCTAATTTACTTTATGAGGAGATGCTCAGGCTTGTACGTGTGTATGACTAGAGTGTGAACTTTGTGTAACTATGTTCTCTATTTTTGTAGGCTGAGGATGAGCATCCAGTAAAACCCATATTGGCTTAATGGCAGCCAGGCTTTATTTAGGGACGATCCTCCTGAGAAGGAATAGAGCAAGCTGAGTCCGTGAGGGGGCAGTTTGTTTGAGGACTCAAATGATGGGGAGTCAAGGAAACAGGTGGGGGGGTAAGTGCGTGTGCATGTGTGTGTGTGTGTGGAGGGGGGGGTTTAGAAATAGCTAGGTCCTTACGTCCCAACTATCCACCCACCACCAGTCAGCCACCCAGCCAGCAAGGCAGGAAGAGAGGCCTGTGCCTGCCCTCCTCCTGCCCACATTCCAGCTCAGATCTGATTGCAAGGCAAACATGGCATCTCTCCTCAGATCCCTTGGTAAACATTTTCTAAAGCAGGGGGGAAATAGAAATAGATGGGCTGTGAATGTCTTATGAGATAATTATGACAATACACAAAACAGTCAGCTGATCACAGCTCAATCTGTTTGGTCACAGTACAGACAGATACCAATTTTTGATTTTAATTTATGGATCTTGCAGAGTTGTGTTTCTTATACTGTATGTCTCTTTTTGTGTAAATGAGCTAATACATTGTCCCTTAAATTTAAAGATTTGTCACTGTCACTCAATGGAGCAGGTCAGGAACTGAATCGTTTAATATACATATTGGTTAGATGTTTTTATTGTACCGTCAACATCTGGGTCCACATTTGTGAGGAGGTTAAAAGAGAAGGGCTGCTGCTTTAGGTCAAAACCTAAAAATAGGCCCAGTCTTCAGAAGCTGTGCCACAGGCAGGCAGGAAATGCTTTGATTTCTCTTCCCCCTTTTTTGATTTTATAAGAATATTCAATAAAGCCTCTGGATCTGGTGAACAGGTGGCAGAGCTTAGGTTCCCCCCACAGTGCTAAAGCAAACTTCCCCTACATATTTTAGCATCACAAAGCCCTGTTACACATGCAGAATATTGCTCCTCTGTCGCTTACTGTATAGTAAAAACTCTGCATTTCATTTTTGCTCTGATCAAGTGCGGAAATGTGGCCACAAAGAGAGCATCCAAAAGGATAATGAAAAAGAGACAAAAAACATTTTTGTTACTATTTTTATTTAAAATATTAGCACACAGTGTGGCATTGAAATAGCCTAAAATAAATGAATCAGGGTTTCTGCAGCTCACTGTGTGTATTAATGTGTGTGTTTGTGAGTATGTGACGCACATTGTGGCTCGTCTAAGTAACCTGAAGCCTGGCTTAAGGGCCCACCTGTCTCTAGTTGTGGACAGACGAGTCCTGGCTGCCAGGCGCTCCATTCATCTCTATTGCTAATGCTAATACTAATGCTAACATTAGTGCTAACATTAGCTACTGTTCTTGTTTCACTCTGTCAGCCCCATGCCATTCCCCTGGCCTGTGCCAAAAGGGAGACTGATAGCCTACTTATGCTGATGGCCTTGCTCTACATTCATTATATTAGGACCTGGGAATAAATAAAATAAAGATATGTATTTATATATTAAGTGATGAATTTTTAATCGTTCCTAAGCTTGTTAAGTTATACTTTATTAATCCCGTGGGGAAATTCATTTCTGGATTTGACTCGTCTCAGCTATTTAGGAGAATAGTGCAGTGCCAAGGGACCAACTTTAGTCCACTGCTTTGCTCAAGGGCAAGAGTACAAGTATTCTAAAACTTGTGGTGACGTGCATGTCCTTGGAAAACCCGCATGAACATGGTGAGAACATGTATACTTCAGGCCCCAGGTGGCCATTGTGGGGTTTGACCCCAGGACTTTAGCATTTCAACCTTTTTTCTACTAATGTGTACATACATTAGTTAGCATATTAATAAATAAATCCTGGCGTTTGGTTGAGATTGTACTTGTTTTCTAGTGGTTTTGTTTACCAGCTTACATTACAGACTTCATTAGATTTGTTGAAAATGTGTTGAAAGGTAATTAAAAGTGCATCTATAATGTCTAACTAATATGCAACCTTTTTAAGAGAACAATAAAGTAAATAAAATAACAAATGCAAAAACCTCTGTCTTTCTCTCTAAATTCTAAATTTAACTTAACTAGGGTTAAAAACCTTAAGGTCTCATCTGTTTATAGGAGAATTTGCCAAATTAAGTGTTCAGTGCAACAACATATGCTTTAATTTGCCTGGAAAATGGGTTGCATAGCGAGATCCATGGTTATGTCTAAGAGTGTTACTTTAGCTTGTTCTGTTTTTTTCCTGTGTAATTACAGCGTGTTTTCTTTTGGCAACATGCATCCTAGAATTAGCAAATGAATGTTTTAACCCTGGTGAACTTCCACAGTGTTTTATACACTCCCCTCCCCATTACACTGCATGGCTTTGGAAATGAAAACAGCCAATGACCTGTAGCACGCTTGGCAGGTTTTAAGTGTGATCAGTGAGCATATGTTTTTAAACGTGTTGTCCTGCGCCTCAGAGATTACAGTAATCTATACCAACTCAGCCCAATCAACAGCCAGCTGAACCCAATGGAGTCACACAACCAAGGACCCCTTAATCTGACAGTCCTAGAAGTGCCCAGCCTTGTGTGTGTGAGAATGTAAGAGAGACAAAGAGCAGGTCTTTCATTTTGCTAACAGTGGCTTATGCATGACCTGTTAACTCTGAATATGTGGTGTGCAATCATGTATGTGGGGTATGCAAGTGTGTAAAACTATGCTTAATTACCAGTCAAGGATCAGACATAGCTTGGTATGTACTCTCCATGCCCGCGCACAGCACACACACATACACACACACACACACACACATACAAGAGTAGCACCAATCATTTCTGTGTTTAGCTTGGACATTTTCACCGCTTGGTGATTAATTTATGAGTTTTGAGATGGAGGTTGCTCACAATCTGTGGTTTAAAAGGCAAGCCTTCATGTTTTTCCTCTCTACACACACACATATGTCACACACGCTTCGTTATATGTCTATTTTTGTCAGGTTAAAAAATACTGGCTTTCTGAATAGATTTGTTCTTACGCATTTTTGGGGAGAAACTCTTTTTTAATATATACATCACATTACTTTGATTATAATGGTTGAAGATGTTAAGCTAAATGCCTCTCTCTCTCTCTCTCTCTCTCTCTCTCTCTCTCTCTCTCTCTCTCTCTCTCTCCTCCCACTCTCCATGGGCCCACATCTGATTAGTGGTCTATTAAAGATCAGGAGGGGTGAGGAGTAGAAGTGGCCAGTGGGTGATCTGGGTGCCCAGTGGTGTGTTATTCGATGAGTTTACGCCTCTGCTGGCAGCACACCACTGTACCTTTTGTCACCGTGTTACTGAGCTTATTAGAGCACACTTGAACAGGTTGGTTTTTAACTGCGGCAACATGGGAAATTATAAATACATGGTAATTCCCAGGATCTGTAATGTAATCTTGTTGTTTTATCACTTTTGATGAAAAGCATGAATTCAATTTTTAAAACAAATATAAAGATGTTTTGTGTTGTTCAGCTTGAATAAGGCTTGCAATAAGAGTGTTGTTCAGAATATATTCACAGATGCTGGAGATTAAAATTCTAAGAAGCTAGTTTTCCACAAAAGACGCCCAGAGCTGACAGTGTCGCGGAGTTAATGGTGTTTCATGATCATTTCAGATCTCAACTTCTAGCTTTTAAACAAGACAAGATAAAAGTATTTAATGCATGGCTCTGCTGAAAGAATACACTCACACAAAATGCCTTATAAACAGCAGAAAAAGGCTATTTTGCCCAAAGTCTGCCTCTAGAGCAGTCATTTCTGGGATTGGTTGGACCCATAACTCATTGGCGACCCAAACTCAACTCAACTACATGTGTAGGTAACCCGTGATGTGAATGTAACACTTTGATTTATTGGCATCGTACACAACACAGTGTGGTAGGAAGCCGTGTAGGCAAGTGCATTAATGATACTTCTGCTCATCTACCTGTTGCATGATGAATTAATTTGATATAATATACAGTAAACATATTCTATATAACCAGGCTTGTCCTAAAATGTATGTAGAGCGCAACAGAATTTTAGAGATTAAAGATTCTTTTTCAGTCTGGCTGATTGTAAACTACCTCCCATGACTCTACATCACAGTAAGCTATCATAACACAAAGAAGTCTGATTTAATTAGCAATTTAGATGTCTTTTATTGGTTTTAGCTATTGTATTGCTTTTCTGCATACTTTTCATGTGCCAATATAGCATATGGAAGACAAAACAAATAAAAATTACCACAACCTGACTCACCAGACCAAAGTTCAAAATTAAATGCACTATAAAGTTCATTATTCATGTGTTATTGTCATATATCTTCATCCTGTGTGTAATAGATATTTTGTCATTCTTGTTTTTTCATCCTGAGATTAAAAGTTCTTGTTTTTACATGTCTTGAAGACTATTTCATCATTTTAACTGGCAGTGGCATGTTACATTATACTGTTGTTGTAGAAACTGTTATAATTTCACCCTTTGAGAAAGCTATACACCATTCCAGTAAGTCTCTACCACTACGAACCCTGTGTTTCCCTTCTCTCATGCCTGGTCTCATTAGGTCAGGATTAACAGGGGATTACTGCAGCTATGGGTTACTATTTTAACACTAATATCTCAGAGATGCTCCATACTTACTTGAACGCTAAATGACTTGAACAGGCGGGGTATCTGGGCCCGGCAGCTAATCAAAGAAAATAACCTGGGATGACTTTGATAGCGAGCATCTTTCACCGCTACCAGAAAGAGAAGCTATGCTTGTCATCGTCCACAGAGGTGAAATTAAAGCTGGCGTGTTTAGGTGTAATTGGTCATTTGTGTTATTCACATGTCATCAGGCCTCTACAGATTATCACCTGTTATTGCAGAGGCACACCTTCTGGAGCCAGATAACTTGGAGAGCAGGGTATTATTCTGTTTTCTCATTCACCCTATTTTCTTTTTCCTCTTCCTGTTTTACGGCTAGTATGGTTTTCCAGGACAGAGAGGTGGAGGATGAGTGAAACCACCAGCTCACAAGGTGGCTGGGAGTGAGTGTGCAGGTCACTGTGTGTGTGAGAGAGAGACATCAAACTGAATTGACGAACACACAGGCCACTGTCATGGGCCTGTGACAATCATGACATCAACCGAGAATTGTGATACACACACACTACGCCATGCACGCAGAGAGTCTGTCACAGGCTCAGTAGCCTGTTCTCAGGAAACCTTTTGGTGGTGTTGTAGGTCTAGTCTCACAGCAGCTGTTGCACAGAAAGCTGTTGTCGGGTAAGATCTGTATTCGGAAAAGAACTGAGCAACTCATAAAATGTCTATGATTGATCATCATATTCTGCCATCATATTCGTCACCTTACTCTCGCTGGCGAAAATCAAACACTGCTTTCAGTACCCCAAATATGGAGAACAAAGTAGGGAAGTAAATTGCATCTTTTTGCTTGTTTGGCGTGCCTTGTAATCCTCTTACCTTACAGCCAGCAGGCCACAAGACAACAGAGGAGTGATCACTATTAATATCTGAAGTCGAAGCATGGCTGCCTGCCTGCCAAAATGGCTGCACTCAAGTGGGATGCAATGACTACATTGTTTTTACTGCCTCTCTACACCTCTAAGCAGCAGGCAAATGCACCATCGTGAAGCTAGCGGCACACCAAAGTCTGTGTGCTCTGAGAATCCCTACAGAGTTTTGAAAGGAAAGAGTATTTTTCTTCCTGATCCTGTTGTGATGTTTCCTCGGCTGTCTTTAAAGTTGGAGCACTAGACGATGCTATTATGTTAGAGGTAAAGTAATATGATCAGACAGGTTTCAGTATCCATTTGAGTGCCAACATTTTGGAAGACAGCCTGCAGTAGCAAATCTACTTTCCTATGAAACTGCACTTTCCTCACAGCACACTTTCAAGAATCTGTTGAACACAAAAGGAGCAGCACCTGCTTCTGTGCACTAAGTAAAAAGAGAAAGGAGAAAAGAACTTCTCAAAAAATATATTATAAAATGTGGCTGCCAGGTATATGAATGTTTTAGCTGAATTTGGTGCAAAGCCCGAAACAGTGCAGTTAAAGAGTTTGAAGGTCGAACTTTGCGCAAGTCTGCCGTCAGAATCGTTAGTATGACCTCACTGGCCTGTCAAGGTACGGCAGAATCACGACATTGTTTATTCGACGATTTGTCAGGATGCATGCAAGAGTATTGACAAAAGATCTCTCCTCGCTGCACCTCCCTGCCTGTATCCTTTCTGTAATTTCCATCTCTGCTGTTACCGCGCCTAAAGTTCATGTGCTATGTCGTGTTTCTGGCAAGTAGCCTTTGCCACATGTCCCACCCTAATTATGTACTCAAGCAGTGCACTTAGGGAAACATTGATGAACAAGTTTTTTTTTTTTTGCTGGTCAGCCTCTAATAGAATTAGCACAATATTGTTGCTGGTCAAGTGCATGCTGCACCACCTTTCCAGCTCTGCCTCCCTTTGTGCACTCCCATCTGGGGTGGAGGCGGCGTCGATAAGTTGTCCATACGGGCGCTGTGGTCCCCAGTGGCACATCAAACTCTATAAAGGAATCATTTATGTGCCACCTATTACTGAACAGCATGGACAGCTAATGAGTGGCCAAGGCAAAGGAATATATATTCCACCACTTTGTTGTTAGACAGACACTGGCAGGAAAAAGGAAAACCAGAGTCTTCAGGAACTGGTCATTGTTTCAGAAAGAGAAGAACAAAAGGAATATGTGTGTGTGTATGTGTGTGTGCATGTGTGTGTTTTTCTCACACCCGCTTCATCTATCAGTTTATTTATTTATTTCTTCACCCGCTAGCATTGTACTTAAGCTATGGTAACAGCTTGAGGTGAAGATTCTGCAAAACACACATCGTTTTGCACGTGCTGCATGTGCCTCTGCTGGAGAATTTAGATTGCGATGATGGCAAATATGCGTGTGTTAATAAATAAAATGCATACCCTGGACGCAGAGCCAATGGACTGGGGCAACCATGTATGTTTGCAGTGTATGTGCATACGTAAGACATGCATGCGTGAACTCACACACGACAAAGTGGGTCTAGTGGCGATAAAAAGGTAGCTGTGACATCTAATTTGCTGGGCGCAATTGTGCCCGACTCCCCATTTTCTTCCTGCTGCCTCTACATGCAGAGTGTTTCCTAGGATTGACACACCACAGCCTGCATAAATGAAGAGGGTAATATGAACACAGCTTACATAATTGCTCTTTTCATTATTTGCTAACAGTGGAGTTATTCAGGTCATGTTAAAAGAGATTGTAATAGTAATTGGCTGACAATGGGAGGTTGAGGCTCTGTTCAGAGGTTGTGTACTTTTTGAGGTTGTTGTGAAGGTTTTTGAGGGGCTTTATTAAAATCTGAAGCATTAAACTGTAATTTAAAACCACAATTTCCACATGAATGAAAATCTGTAATAACATGAGCTCCTTATTTAGAGTGGAAATATCCGGCTGAAGCAGCATGGCACTATTATTTGGGTAATCCTCTGCGGCCGCCTCTCATTCAAATGGGATTTGGAGATGCTTGTTTCTCTCAGTCACCTCACGGCCATCAACAACACAACATTGCTACACTAGTGGAAATTTCCTGTAACGTGTGTATATGCAAGGTGTCAGGTAATCTGAGGTCAGGAAAGTTTTGCTGGCCACAAACACACGCCAAAACAGGAATCAGGATGCATATGCCTCACTACGCATTTACAAGCACGCACACCCTCAAGCGTGACATTGTAATGTTTGATTTCATCAGGAATATGGACAGCGTGTGCCCTCCTGTTAATATGACAGGCGTCGTGCGATTCCTGGCGACATGAGAACAGAGATAGGCTGTTCATCCGATAATGTTTTTCAAAGCAATCCATCTCATATATTATACCACAAAAGGGGTTTGCTGCGCTAAACGCTTAGTCCTAATGTTAATTTGGCTAAATAGATTTTGAGGTTATGTCAGCCTCGGAGATGTTGTTACCATGATGTCAAGGACGATGAAACAAGGCAAATGCAGTCTGTTTGTGTGTGTGTGTGTGTGTGTGTGTGTGTGTGTGTGTGTGTGTGTGGTGGGCGGGGGGGGGCACATGTGATCCTCTGTAGACATAAAGACCCTCTCACATATCAGAAAGAATTCAGGTCATCTCACATTGTTCCTGTCCTGTTCTGATAACTACATTTCTGGCATTTACAACAGACGACACACACACACACACACCGAGAATGCTTTTTAGTGAGTATGAATAAGTAATTATTTTTTCTGTAACTCACCTTCCAAAACGTGGAGGTTTGACCTTGAAATGGCCCTTTGCTAATTACTGCTAAAAAATGTCACGAAAATATAATTTATTGAGAATGAAACTAACATTGTCTTCTTACAAAAACCAAACAATGAGCTGCAATACATACAGTGATTTGAGCTGTTAATGTCAGCCATTATTTGAAGATGTATAAAATGATATTTGCAACTGCTCATATCTTCAAAACATCAGTGATTTAAAATATACACCTCTTTGAAAATAGTAAGTATTTGATGTAATATAATGATTAAAAATATTCAAAATAAAATTAAATGACCAGATTCTTGTACTTAGTGCAATTCAGTTACAGATCATATCTTACTAATTGACTTAGCCCTGTCCACACCAAGCACAGACAAGCATGTCAGCAGCTTTTAGCACATTGTTGCTAAATGGACAGGAGAAAGATTCATAGCAAATGATGCTCTTGTATAAAGAAAGTGAGCGAGAGACACCCAGTCTGTTTGGTTTTGGATCTTGAAGACTCAAAGTCCTGTGAAATGGTCGTTTGTGGCTGAGCCAGGTCGAGCCAGCCTATTCTTTATTTGGAACAAGCCCGGTTGGCACAAGACAATTCGAACACTCCAACCCCCCCACCCTACACTCTCCTCTTTTATAGACATCTCTTCTCACTCAGACCTTATTCTTCACTGTAGCTAACAAACCCTCCAGTCAATCAATATTTATCTTATATAGTGTGCCGCTCCTCAGTAGCCATAATCGTTTAGCTCAAGTGCTTGCATGAGTGAGAAATAAATTACATTTACAGTGCTATCATTGAGGGCCTGATGTTTCCCAGGCATTAACGGATATTTAGAGATGGCCAAATGTGGTAGGACATTAAAGAACAAGGCTGAAGGAGATTGATTAGATGAGCAAACAACAGGCCAAGCAGATGTAGAGAGTAAGTGGAGGTTAATATGATTGCTGAACCATCCAAGTCACTTAAGCTAATATTGACACTTTAAGTTTTTATTTTAGTTAAAAATAAGTGATGTAATTCACTCAGGGTGGCGTCCAGCCCAATTCAGCTTCTGTAATTGTTTTTTAAGTGTGTTTAGTTTTTCATAAAGTGACATGAGCTTGATTCTAGTGTAGTAACTAACCTCATTTAAAGGTATTTCTGCTTGTTTTTTTAAATTGATTATTGAAACAAATAAAACAATACAGATTTGAGGTTGCTTGTAAAAATATTTTTGCTGCAGGAGAGTGATACATGTAGTTAGACTACTTGGTCTTTCTTTCTGTATTTAAAGATCAAAATAAAATTTTCAGATCTGGGTGTGTTGTAAGCCTTAATATTCTCCCACTTGTGCTGAGATACTGATGCCAATAACTTTTTGTGTCCTTCTGCTTGGTCTTTACGAGTCTATGCTTGATTCCGCTCTTCCCCCATGATCATGAGAGCCATGGTACACCAGCCAGCCAGGGGCTCTGTGTGTTTGAGGTGCAAGTTGGTGTCATAATTATCTAACACAACGGGGTTGCTGCTCTTATTAGTAATTAGCTCCTACCAAAACTGATTGGTATGGGTTCCTCCGCTCATCCCTTTTAATGTTTAAACATTTACTTTGTGCTTGAAGGATTTGTTTGTATATATCTTGTGTGTGATGAGCGCTTTTCAAGTAATTGGCTCCTAGGGGACAACACTTTCTAACAGTTAAAGAATAATTACAGCCCTATGAAATGTTAAACTGCCCCGACTGTCTTTTCGCAGGGGCTTAATTGCGTGCAACAAGTAAGGCAGGCTTTTCATTTTGTTCCATCACAGGAACGGACTGAACTCTCATGGAAACACACAGAAATTTTGTCGAGTTGTAAATAGCTTCTCATATGGTAATTTTGTAGGACACCAAAGCAGTTTGAAAGGCGTAGCTCTCATTGAAAGTGATGCCGGTATTTTTTTATTTTATTTTTTTATGTTGGGGAAAGGGGAAGCAAGGGCTCAGTGCCTGTGTTTTTATGCTCTAATGGACTTTTGCATATATTCATTATAAGAGAATCCTTAAAGGGGGAAAGACAGCATAAAATACCTAAAATTACTGGGCTTATGCTGCCCTTGGATGTATGGTTGAAAGGGTTTGTTTATATCTGTCCACCTAAAGTAACATATACAGTAAAATGTTATATGAACAGAGCTTATGTTTATGATCCTGGTTGTTTTATAAAATAGAAATTTTCCACCAGACAAATGATAGTATAAGTATATTATCTGTCTGATTTATGTGTACATTTAAAAACAGTAAGACATGTCGTATGAAAAGTTCTATGGTTTTGTATATGCAACTACAGAGTGTGTGTGTGAATGTGAATTAGCATGTACAGTAAATTTGTGCAAGTGTTTTGACCTTTCTTCTTGGTATTTGCAATT
This sequence comes from Lates japonicus, assembly GCA_033238685.1. NCBI lineage: Eukaryota > Metazoa > Chordata > Actinopteri > Centropomidae > Lates > Lates japonicus. The sequence continues at coordinate 10,501 of BRZM01000723.1, read as the reverse complement.
TTGGAAATATAGGTCTCAGTGTACAATTTGACACGTCTGCTAAATATTTTGTTTGGTATCATATTTTCCATTAAAATGGATGCAAAAAGGCCATTTTGACCAAGAATATTATTCTGGTATTATCATGTTGGATATTCACAATACCAGATAAATGATGTGGTTCTTCTGAGCCCCAAGGGTGCAGTAGGTCAGCCCATAGGTGATATTTTCACGCTTGTGGAGATTATTCAGATAAGCTGTCAGTTCATAGCAACAATGAATATGAATTGAGCCATATATTTTCATATATTGTGTGATTGTGCATTCATTGCACTTCATATGTAAGTACTGCCATACCTTGAACCCTCTAGTTTGACTGCACACAGGATGTAAATGTTGTCATTGCCTGAATCAGTCTGGGAACATCGTGAAGTGTTATGGCCCCAAAATGTTTTTTCTTACTGCACATAATGCATAGACACACCCCTGCCTTTCATATGCACTGTGCATTGGTAATATTCGCCAACATGTTGTCACCATGTATGAATATTTACTTTTCCATAAACTTCTGTCACACCACAAACTAATGATTTAATGTTTGGTATGCGTTTATGTTTTCCCCACTGTGCGCTGAAATAGTGTGTTTTATTGATTTTGATCCAGCGGGTTCCCGGCTAAATGCACCATTGATTTAAGAGGAGTGGATGGGCGTTGCGGTCTGCATGCCTCACATTCCTTCCTGAAATACAGTCCTGCTTCGGTCCTCGCTAGGGAGACGATGCAGGTCTTACTACAGACAAATGTAACGATATGGGCCGGGCGGGTTAGACCAGACTGACCCATTCACATGGCTATCATCATGCCTCATCCTTCTGCTTTTATAGCTACTCTGCTGTTCTTTGCTAAGGCTTCTGGGTGTTGGATTAGGTTTGCCTTACAGGTATCCATCAGCTCTCAGCTCCTAATAACCCAGTGTGACTACAGCCATTCCCTTTTCCTTTCCCCAGTTGGATTGCCAGAGTAATATAATGCATTCAAGTGAATTGCGTTGGCCTCAGTTTGGCAGCGCTGGCATGCATTGTGCCCAGTGGGCCCTTTGTAAATAAAATGTTATTACACGCCTGGATATTTCATGCCCTGTGTGCATATAGGGCTCACTGGTGCCATACTTCCACGAGATCACATGCAGATGTTAATCAGAGATTAACACACACTCAACACAGGACTCAATCAGCCTCTCAATTGCCATGCTTCCTAACACACTGATTAAGAGAAGAGCCTACCATGCAAAACTCTCCTGTAGCTTTTCACTCAAGGATCTTAGGTGCTGATAATTATTTCCTTAATTAGTGGATAGGCGTATGATGCAGTGAGGTATGTGTTGTACTGATGCAAATGTGATGTTCCGGAAACATTTTATGTGTTTAATTTTCTTCCCTTCTGGTATTTTCCTAGTTGTTTAATTACAGAGGTGTATGGAAGCGAGGCGGATGAGCTACTGCTGCTACTGCGCTGTTCTGACTGCCAAAGTCAAAGAAATGGATAATCTGATTAAAAACTTGATGTGCACCAGCCTGGTCGTCCTAGTCTCTGAGTTCTTTGACGTGATTGCCAGATTCTCCAGTAAGAGAGGAGTTTGTAATCAAGGCAAGCTTCTGACAGGACGCCCAGGTGTAAGCCTTGCATCCCTCCAGACCTCCACCGGTCTTGGGGGAGTTTGCTATGACTGATTCAATCTAACTGAGCCCAGCCGATAGACAAAGGACAAGCTAACCTAGACAGCTTTGTTGTTTTCAAGATGACATACTTTAATTTTGTGGACGTTTCAGTTTGGATAGTCCCTCAGGGATATGCATTTATGTCAGAGGTAGACATATAGTGTTTACTGTTTAATCTAACTTAATTATGTTGGTTTGTAACCCAACATATATTTGGGGATTCCAAGGTAGCTGTGATGAATTTGGGAGATAGTGCTAACAGCCTGTGCCTGCTAGATTGAGCCCTATGATCCAGAGGGGAAGAAACACAGCCCATGGCTAAACAAATCCTCCTTTGTTTTGGGGTGTGCTGAGTGATCTCCATTGAGAGGAGGGGATGGGTAAACACTGCTAGCTCTATAGAGCTACACATTGTAAACACACAGCGCTCATTAACTATAATGAGATGTTATGAGGAACCCTTGAGCTCATTGTGTGGCTTCTACAGAAGAACCTGCCTGCTATTGTTGTTGTTGTTGTTTATGCAAAGCAAATCATGGCTTTAGGTAGAAAAAAACAGTGCATTCCTCTCACAGTTTTCACCCACTAATCATCAACGCCAAGGGAGATGGTTTAGAAACACCTTGGCCTCTGATTTTTTTTCACTCTTACCTTTCATGCCATGTGTTTGCCCCAGCCTTTCAAGTAGTGTTCACCTCTTTCTGCAGGTCTGCGTGTTTAAAGTCTTTTACTATGTGTTTCCATGGCCTTCTAAGATGATCTTACTTTAACTTGGTGTGGTCTTAAAAGTGCATAGCTGTGGTTAAGAGCATCTCCACCTCACTGTAATACTCAGGTTTTTAATGAGGAGGACACTGGACCCATGCTGGGTTACCATGACCTTTCTCTGGGTTTCACCCACTGTGACATTCCAGTGAGCCCTGCCCACTTACCCACTCCCTTAAAAACTGTAGACCTACTTTACTCTGTAGGTATGTACTCGCAGCACCACCGTTCTGCCTCCCCAGCATGCTCTCCTTCATGTGTCATTTAAGGCAGCACCGAGGCCACCGCCATGCAGCACTGCTCCGCATTTCGAGCCTAATTACAAAAGTGCCATCAGATGCTGGCAAAGTAACAGGGAGGGTAGGAGTCTAACATGCATGGCTAGCATAGTCTCTTTGACGACAATGAGTGGCTTCACCTTGGCTGTTAATTGCCCCCCCACTCTGGTCCCTGGATCCCAGTTGCCGGATCCTTTCCTGCCTTTTCTTCCTTTTTCGTCTCCCCGCTGATTGGGAGCGATCTGAATCGGCTGACAGTTGGCTGAGATTTCTCAGCCACATGCAGCCTGACACCCCTAATTAGATGCTCCTATATGGCGGTTTACATTAGACAAACATTTGTGCAGGCCATGGGAGATGCCAGCTTTTGTTTGGAGAGCTCCTTACACACACACTCACACACACACACACACAGACTATCGCTGGAGAAACAGGCGAGTTTGCTCATTTGCGCTTGTTTCCAGACTTTGTGTGTGTTGTATGTCTGTCTGAACCATAGCATGGATTTGGATAACTGTGCAGATAATGAATTTTAAATCCTATCCCAGAGATGGCACATTGGTAAGAAACCCTTAAAAGTTAATTTGCTTCCTGAAAATCATTAACATATTCCTAGTTATTGGCATAAGGGCTGTTGAGAAGCTTCCCCAGTTGTTTTTGTTTCGTGCCTACAGCTTGCCAGAAGCAGAGTATGGATTCACAGCTACTGTCTGCCCTTTCTCTCTTGCTGTAGAGATGCTCACTTGATAAGTGTCCTGCAATGATATGCTTAACACCAATGCAGACATATTTCCATCAGGGCCTGCCTTTTAATTTTCAGAATAAAAGCCAACCCTTCACACCCCTTACGCTTATCAGCTCCACTATCGCTGGCCCTTTCAAAGCCAACAAACCAGGTTTCAAATGGCCTGTTCAGTCTGTGACAAGATGTAGCTCATTTCCCTCACAGACCCACAGCAAGGTCACCAATCTTTTAGATTCATTCTGTGGGAGGAAGAAAGAGAGACGGGGAAGGGGAGGGAGCCACAGAATAAGGCCTTGTCCTCTGCCTGGAGGTCATTCCAAAAGCCAGTCATCATATTCAGCTGGATAAGGGAATTGGAGAGATAAGTGTGTGTGTGTGTCTGTGTCTGTGTGTGTGTGCGCATGCGTGCGTGTGTGCATTTGTTCGTATGTGAGTCTGTGCACATTCGTATAAGTACACATACATACTATATAGTGTATCTCTGTGTGTATGTTTGTTTTCTGTTATATTTGTACTTGAGTCCACAAATATGTGCATGCCTGTAGGTTTTGCAGTGTGTCTCTGTGTGTGTGTGTGTGTGTTGTAGACCTGATGGAGAGGTACTACATCATTACCATAACCCCACCGTTGGCTATTCTGGGGGATTTTCTATAATAAGAGGGGCCTTTGTACTTTTGCCTGTCCTCTTGTGTGGCTGCTGGGCTTGTCAGCCTGATAGTTTAATCAGCCAACCTGTCATAACCAGTGCTGGAGTGGGACTTTGCCCTGTAAATGCAGATTTATATCTAAGTTACATCATTGAATTACATTTTCTGTCTAAATAGCAGAGAAGCTGGTTGAGGGATGTAATAAAGCTAATCTACATACAGCCCTGGGTGGATAATCACATCTAATAAGTGGGACTCACGCCCCTATTAGCAGGGAAACGATGGGGGGAGGACGGAGGACAATTCAAGGAGTCAGCTGTGCTTGCTAATTATCTCTTTGCAGTCCTGATGCCTGTGTGTGTTTGTGTGAGTGCTGTTGTGACATGTGAGTGTGTGGATTTAGATTCCAGTGCTTGTGCAGCAGGTCTACTTGCTCTGCAGACACTTTTACGCATTTGTCTGAGTGTTTTGGATCAATGACTGTGTCTTTATTGTTACATCAGTTAGAAGCTATATCAGAAGTTGCATGTAACATGCTTTTCCTTAAATAGACGTACAAATCATGACATGTACGATATAAGCATCTGGTAAATGCTTTTATTCCATAAGTGCTAAGGATGGTATTTTTTTTTGCATGTGTGGCCCCAGTGGAGTTCCCACACCTTCATAGCAATAGTGCACTTGAACTACATAGTTGTCAGCATGCTGCCCTGTGCTCAGCAAAACCACATTAGCATTTTTGTGTAAAGCCATCCTCACAATCTCATTTTCCCTTGCTTTTGCTCAGTACTCTGACAGGAAGGCAGAGAAAAGAGAGAGGAGAGAGGGGAAGACTTTCAGTTTGAGGCTTCAGGGTTTGTGTCCAAACCCTCCGTGGTTTGGCTAAATTATAAGCGTACATGCTTAATAACTAGTCTATCCGGGGCCTGCCAGAGGCTGCATCCCAAAAATAAGCCCTGACACATTGAGAAAAATGCCATCTGCTTTGAATGATGGTCTCAGCGTCTTCTCCTTGTGTGGGTGGAGGCCCTGAGGTGACAACCTCAACACCTCTCCTCCTTAATCTGCCTGTTCCTCTGACCCCCAGCGCTACCCTGTGCCATGGCCCTCTGGGCACCATTATCCAAAGCCAAGGTGCATGTGTCAGGCTGGACCCTGTAGCCATGTGTCCTCTCGCCTCACATCAAAGGAGTGATTAGTGACAAATATGCAGGAATGATTTGCCGGAGATATAGCAAGTCGCAGCAACCCATCACACAGTTTTGTTTCGATCCGCAGAGGGAGTGAGAAAATATCATAGGTTTGAGTGTGGAGGCATTCAGGCTCCTCTCCGTTCCCCTAGATGGAGCTGCTGAGAGTAGACCAAGATGTACATCTTCTGTTGTCCCCCCCCTTCCTCTGCCTGTGAGCAGCTCTCACATCATAACACACACAGCAATCAATCTTCCAGTGCAGGCGATACCTTCTTCACTTTACATAAGTCACAAAATTGTCTCACCATTACAACAAAGAGAGACAACAGTGAATTGCGAAACGGAAATTAGTTTTTTTCTGAATAAAGTAATTTGAACTTATATTAATAGAATCATAATCACATGCAACCTTTTCTATGAAGTGATTAGATGCTTTATCTCCTTGACATTTGATTTACATATGATATTACACATGGTTCACTTTGAAAGTGAATTATTCAGAGATCCGCTCACATCATTTTACATTAATGAAAATATAATATGAAATTAATGAAGCATTAGCCATTTATGATTTTTCCACCTTACTTATTAATACCACCCCACATGTAAAACTTGACTTTGTAATTGCCGGACAAGTATTTCAAACATGATCTTCAGCTCATGCAGAAATAGACCTGTTAATCACTGCTGCATTCTATTCCTCATCAATTATTTAAATGCTGTGTTAAATGAAGATATTTCCACCTATACTAAAAACCATTCCCTCATATACAGCCTCCATCATGTGGGGAGAGAGAAAGAGAGCAGGAACCGAAAACAACAGGTTATGACACTTAACACAGCCCTGTGCAGAGCCTGAGTTTAAAATGACATGTTTGGGTGAAATCCACAAAGACATTATCATCATCTCCACGAACTGTGCAATCTTGGGGCTCCTGTGTGTAGTGCTGTGTGCCACTGGCTGCTGTTAGCCAAGCGGTTAAATGAACGTTGTTTTACCCTGATTGAACTGTCTGCGTAGCACGGAGCAGTAAGGCTGCACAGCCAGCCTTTTTAGAGAGGAGGCTGAGCCTGCCTCGCTGTCGCTGCACGCCACAGTATTACCTCCCTAACTGGAGACTCCTGTTTCACCAGAGAGCTATCACATTTCATAACATGGAAAAATAACACTTTAGCAGGGGGGTCAGGTGGGGAAATGGCACCTCTAAATGAGGGTTAAGGCCATATCATTGTCTTCTCTGGTGGAGCCACCCCCGCCTCCAATAATTCTGCTGACCTTCGGTGCCATGCGGCTGGTTCGACATGGAAGGGTGAGCTGCCGGGGAGACGATCCTTTTCACGCAGCCCGTTTCCCTCAAAATGGCTTTTTCTTCTCCCAGACAATCATCTGATACGGAGGCTGAATGAAATCACAGATTACATAAGAAAGGTCCTCTCTCTACTGCCGATAAGGGCTGCACCTGAAGTGACTGCTCTCCTCTCATCTTCCTCTCCCTCATCTTCCTTCCTCTCTACGCTTATCTGCTCTTTTCTCCTCTCTTCATTCCTGTGCTCTCCTTCTCTCTCTCTCTTTCTTCTTTAAAACCTGAGCTCTTGATTTAAAATATGTCGATTGCGGTAGGCAGAGCAGATTAATATGTAAATGTCCGTAAGCTTTTTAATTATATGAGATTAACTGTATTGTGGCATAATACTTGAGCAAGATGGTGAATTCTACACAGTCTATTGTCAGTTCTCAGGTATGTAACACTCGGTTTTTCTCATACCTTCTGACCTAATGTTTCCACTTTTATATTGTCTGTCTGTAATATAGGGACATCATCAGAAGAAATATTTCCCCTCTGTGGCACATGCGGAATTGAACTAAGTATTAAATATAGAATGATATCCATTATACATTTGAGGATGAAAAATAATACTTTATTTCCCTTGTGTACATGCACTATATATGAGAGGATAGAACAGTTCTATTGATCTTGGGTTTCATTAGGTGAAAATTCCTCCCTCGGTGTACAACAGCAACTTTTCAAGCCCAATTGGAGTCTGGGTAAACCTATAAGAGGGACACTCTGAAAATATATTCCCCCACCTGAGATATTCTTCAAACAAGGCTCAGGGAATGTAAATGAAGAGGCTTCTGTGATGGAGAGATTGTAATAGATTCAGAGGCATCCGCAGCAATGAGGGTTGCTAGACAGAGCTTAATCAAACACATGCACATACAGACTCTCTCTCTCTCTCTCTCTCTCTCTCTCTCTCTCTCTCTTTCTCTTTCTCTCTCTCTCACACACACACACACACACACACACAAACACAAACACACGCATGCTCACATGCACAGACGTTTAATAGTGTGAAAAGTAGGGGGGACAGATGGTAAGTGCCAAAACAAGGCCCATCTCAATCTGCTTTGACTCAGTGCAACAGACAGAGAGCGGAGCGCCACACTGTGGACTGGAGGGATATTGGGCAGAGCAGAGCAAATCAAAGCATCAAAACATTGATGAATTTGGTAATCACACAATCAGATCATTTTACTACACAAAAATATGTACACAAAGCAGTAGTATTTGCTTCAGGGGCAGTACTGAAAATATAGCTTTAAAAACCCCAGTACACACATTCACATTTATCTTCATTTCTCTCTCCTTCCCAGCACTTCTCTGTGTCTCTTTTTTTCACTCCTACAGCAGAGGCAGAGATGGGGCTGCAGGGTTGAGACTAGGTTTAAATCAGTAATCAGTAATTAAACTTGAACATGGACCTGATGGTTTTCCTTCGTGTCCTGGGGATCTACTCAGTAAAATTAAATATTTTAGTGCTGGGGGGTAAAGGGAGGGGGGGTGTCACTAAATCCATCAGGAATGGAAATGGGCTTAGAGCTTTTGCATAGATTATCCAAATGCAGTTTTGTCTCGACTTTTTTAATATTGTCTTGCTTTAAATTAATGTTAATAATAATCTTTAAAAATGAAAATATTACAATAGATTAGCATAGATTAAAGCACGTCAATGTAATAGGTATATGACTGAGGGCTGTGTGATCACAGACTCGGGAGTGGGAAGTATGGATAAGAAAAATATTTTTTGATACAAGTGCAAGCAAAGGAACATTTTTACAATGTTGTTTGGGGGGTGGGAGCACGAGTTGTTGCAGTTTTCCTTGTTGTGATTAATCGGATATATTTACATCACAATCTTGAAAGACTTATTCATGCACCGAGTTTCTGGTATCAAGTGTTTGCAAGATAAGAGGAGGAAGCCAGGTCTTGTCAATGGCTGTACTTATCTTGGGAAGAAGTGAGAGGCAGATTGCATTTCAATCCACATGTATTATCTTAGACGCTTTGAGGTATTTTGTATAAGAGCAACTTAGCTACTTAAGAATGCTTTCAGTGTTCATCTGGGGATGCACTTCAGAAAGTTTTCTGAAAACAAACATCTGCATGGATTAAAAAATTAAAAGATTTCTTGGGAGAAGTGACCTGAATATATAATCTACAAACAATACTTCCCAACAATTTCATTTATTTACTCACAACACAAGAATCTGATTGGCTCCTATAAATACAAATGATAAAGTAAACTATCCTACACAGCAATGGCAGCTGCTCAAAATGAACCCTGTCCCATATAGCTTAAAGGTTCACTTTTCCTCACTCTTTGTGTAAGAAAATGTCTAAATCAGGCGTTGTTATCTTAAGCAGCTCTTCCTGATTACAGAATGAGTTTGTGAAACTCTTTCCAACTTATTTAGTGTGATTTGTTTATCTCTGAGTAAAGGGGGTAATTTTCCGATAAGTATTCCCCTGTTGAAATCCGCTTTAATTCATTGGTTAAAAAGCACAAAGGAATGCCGAGGGCTCTAATGCTGGGACAAACCCAGGCGACGGCAGAGTGCACATCCAAGACAATCCCAGTGCTACCTGTGCCATGAAGATTAGACCATTGTGTGGGGGGAATGTTATCGTCTGCGTGCCAAGCGCCGACTGTGCACTGTAAAAGTCGCCAGTAAGGTGCTTAAGATATGCAGTTTTGTCCCAGGATTTATTGATACTGTTACAGGAAAAAAGGTGACCTGGTATCTTGGATATAGTCTTCAGTAGAGCCCCTTTGCGGTTTTTATGCTCGTATATATATATTTTTACTCCTCCTCAGCAATGTTTGGGGACAGTATCATATTCGGCGAAGGCCTGACACTGTTCACTGGTTAAATTTTATCTGTATTCTACAGAGATCAGGAGCCTCAGCTCAGTGCTTTGCAAGTTGAGTGCTGCTGCCAGAGGAAGTGCAGGGCTCAGGGAACCATGAACACCCCCCCCCACACACACACACACACACATACACACACACACACACTTAGTCCCTGAAACTGCTAAACCTCATCTGACTGCCACCACCAACACTACTGACTGAGTCATACCACTGTAAATCCGTATGAACTAACAAAAAAATCAAGTTAAAAGACTTTGAACTTAGTATGTAAAAACACAGTGCACTGAAAGTAATGGCTTGAGAGACCAAGAAAAAGCATTATGATCATATAACAATAGTCATATATCTCAAGCAGACCTTATTAAAAAGACAAACAACCATGTGAAACGAGCCTGGAGCCTCGGAGCCATCTGTAGACCGTTGAGTGGACTCTGGACACCACGGCCCCTGAGGCTGCTGAGACTGGTGAGAGCAATAAACAAATGAGGAGAATAGGAGTAGAGTGGCAGAACGTCGTGTATCAGAGCTCTGCTGTGTCGGCACTCTGATTTCGTTTGTGCTATTACATAATTAAATTTGGACTTGGATCATGCTTTTTAAGAGATTATGTGAGCATATGTTGCTTGAACATGTGCCAGCCTGTGAAATGGGCCTCCTTTCATGAGCACTGTATTAGGTTTAGAGAGTTTATTGAAAATCAGAATTAGTTTGCTGCCAACAGTTAATGAATTGGTGTTATGATCTTAGTCCAAAGGATGCTAGTGTGCTATAACTTAGACTTGACGTCAGAATAAAGGAGAAAGAAGTCTGCTGAACAAAGACTGTAAATTAAGATTTTTACTTTCTGCCAGTAAAGAAATTTATATACTGCAGCTTCAAATATACTTTTCACTGTGTTGCACTAAATGTAATATTGTGCCTGTGTATTATTTTAGTGTATTTTTTATTAGATGGGTGCCAT
>BRZM01000722.1:0-39827 GCA_033238685.1 Lates japonicus | reverse complement strand
GTGTGTGTGTGTGTGTGTGTGTGTGTGTGTGTGTGTGTGTGTGTGAGAGAGAGAATATGAGTGTGTGAGAGAGTGGAAGATGAAACAGCCGCCGAGGAGGCAGTGATCACACAGACAGACGGGGTGAGTGACAGACAATACCTGCTGTAAAATTCCCTCACATCTCCCCTGATCTGTATTCATAGATCTCGGCTGCTACGCACTGCAAACTGTAGCCCACACCAACGGGCTCTTTTGGCGCACCGCCCCGCTCAGTTTCACTCTTGCAACTCACTACACAGACCCCCTTTTTTTCACTCCTTCCCAAAATATTTGCCGTCTTTTGTTCTTTGTCTAAATGATGCCTCTGATCACGAGGTGAAAGCTGAAAGGAGCTCTGTGACAAATATGGACTTTTTCCCATCTCTTCTAATCGCACCTAATTCTGCTCCTTCAAATGTAGGGCTCCCCTTTTGAATGTGTTCTTAGACTGTAAAACCTTAGAGATGAGTACTCTTCTGGCGACGTTTTTTTTTTCTTCTTTTTTTTTGGGCAAACGACTGCTCTTCTTGCTGAGCACGATGAATGAAAACCCTTTTATTAAATATTTATTTAGCGCCTTCCACCTGAATGCTGCACACATTGTTCTCCCATCACTTTCTAGTAACTCCTTCAGACTTTTTCTACCTTGTTTATACTCAGTGAAAGTCCTTCCTAGGGGTTAACACATGACCATTATCAGCGCTATCAGAGCCCTTGTTTTTGTGCCTTTACATCCCCCCCTCGATGACTGACTCCAGGCCTAAAACTTCCTGAAACCTAAGCTATGTTGCAAGAGAAACACACACACTCCGAGGACACCACAACACAGGGGCTGCTCAAACTGGATTAGGTTTGTTGTGGCAGATCTAGGTTTCAGGTTTGACTTGAGTAATGTGTCGTTTAATTTCTTCGGGAATTGTTTTGACAAAACAAGTTAGCGTAAAGTCGGAAATGTCGTCTAAAACAAAAAGGGTGTGTGTAGTGTGTATGTTTTTTTTTTGTCTTTTTTTTCTTCATGCTCATGTGAAGCATATGTCAGTCATCAGTGAAGTGTTACAGTGGAAGTGACATCAGAACCCTGGAGGGCTTGCACTGCGAGAGAGGCTTTTTGATATGATTTCTGAGAACAGAGAGTTTAGCGAAAAGAAAGGAGTTGCTTGCGTCTCTGTTGTTGGAAAAAAAAAATCTCTATACAAACAGTGGAGATGAACTGGAAGGTGCTCTGCCACGCTTTTACTGAATCTTTATCATTGTAGCTGTCAGCAGAGGTAAATGCCATGATTTGCGTTGCTAAATTACATATTTAGTGTGACACAGGTAATTATTGTGACATTAGCACACACAGATGGAGAAATGTTTGTCAGTCATGATTATAATTACAATCATTCTGTGATACTGAAACTGATTAGTGTTGTGTTTGATTGACCTGCATGTTGAAACCAATTTACTATGTTGCTATGCATTTTTCCACCTTGGTAGGTATTGCTGGCTAGCTAGAGCACTGAAGAAAGTAACTGGAACTTTAGAGGTGTAATCTTTTCTCTGACCACGAGTGGACAGTTTGGACAAAGCTGCCGATTGGTTGCAGCCTGCCGAGCTGATCTTTATCCTGGCTTGTTTCAGGCTGGAGGTGATGATGCCCACAGCAGCCAGAGATTGATGGGGAGCCAACACAAATGGCGAGAATGAGCTCTGGCCTTTGAAGTCGTCCACATGGAGGGAAATTGATATATCAGTTTAAGCCCTGGACCCTATTAAAGGAGCCCCCGTCAGGTTAATGTGATAGCCTCCATGTTACCCCCAGACCCATTCAGGTCAGCCCTAATTCCTGCCCCCGCTCTCTGCAATCTCATTTTAGTTTCCCATCAGTAATGTTCTTCCCATCAGAGGAGCTCTGCTAGGGAGTATATCACTCAGTCAAACACTGGGCCATCTCTCTCCCAGAGTGATTTAAACCTCCAGCCAGCACGTTAATCACCAGCCTGAGATTTCCATGGGTATTTGTACAGGTTGGACAGTCTTTAAAGTGAGGTCTGTAGAGGTATACACCTCCCTAGACAGCAGTCTTGCATCCCCTCTTTACCCAAACTCCCCCTCTCTTGGCTCCCCTTCCTTCTAGTGTGTCCTTACTGAGGTCTTAGCCCCTTGTCCCCATGGTCTAACAGCTGAGCAGGGGCCCCAGGTTCGCGGAGGTGAGCCCTGTGATCATTCATTTTTAATTGCATGCAGAAATACATTTACATTAAAAATGTAGACTGGTGTCTTTTTAATTCAGACACCGTGTATTTATTATTAAACCATTGTCTTGGAGGTCAGCTCACAAGGAATCATCTGTCCATCAGATTCAGGTGGTTGTATGCACCTTGGTTGGCCAGATCATCTCCACATTTTAAACATGTCTGTTATTCACTTTGATTTCCTTCCTCTGTCATAAGCCATCAGGCTGGTCCAAACCACAGCATCAAAAAGAAATGTATCACCAGAATTAATCATGAATTCGACTAATGGCAGAAATCTATGTTTTAAAGGGGCAGCTGACAGTGGTCAAAAGCTGCGAGATATTAGAAATTCAATTGATGATAACTAATGTGATTTCAATCTAGTTCACATCAAGAAGTGAACTTTGACTCTTGCTACAGTTGTGTAACCATCCATTGTGATCGCGTCATCTTAAAGAAGTTAAGAAAACCACCTCACATATTTGTCTGTGGCTATTGCTGAGTTTCAAGGACCTTGTTGTGTGGCATGTTTTATCCCAAAAAGTCATGTATTCTTCACTTTACAGCTGAACATTTTCCTCAAGTTTACAATGGTGGTGTCAGTTGCTGAATGTTTTTTCTGCCTTTCAAGCAATCACTAGTCTGTATCCATTTTAGATCAATATGTAAATCAACTGTCAGAAACATGTTTGTAAAAACATACAATTTTGTAGATATATCAAAGTCATTTCAAAGGTCTGTTGTTCACTTGTGGTCTGTTCCAATGCATCTGAAAAACAGCATTTTTATGTTTTGTCATCAGAAAATGTAACTTATAACTAGTTCTAAATGTAAAACACATATTTTAGGAAATTACTAGTGGATTACAATAGCAGCCTAATTTCGATTTTTATAAAATTCGTAAATATGTTTCATAGATCAAAAAGTAAACTAAAATAAATAGTCTTAAAATCGGCCGGGGAGTCAATGAGTTGCAATTATCATCAGCTGATACTAGTGACAACCCTAGAAAATACTGATACTTATGATAATATTATAAACTACATCTGTTTCTGTGAGTTCGTAGGTTCAAAATGTATTTGTTGTTTCCACCATGATATATAAATTATTTAACGAGATGTCTGATGTCAGGGTCATTGTCTCTAATACATTGTCACCTCACTTTCACTGTGGCCCTGTTAATGATTTAGGAAAAAATGCAACATTACCTATGGTAGATGATCAAAAGATTACAAGCCTAAAGCATTAAAACTAGCTCAAATAATCAAGCAGTCCACAATTAGTGAAAATGATTTACATGTGTACTGTATATAGTAGGTGGACATAGAAACAGAAACACTTGTACTTAACATAATTCAATAATTCTACGTTGAAGGAGCAGTTCATGGAGCCAATGTGGCGACTTGGTTTTACATTTTAATATTAGGAATATTACCTTCTACACCCCTTTTGTGAGTGAGTGTGTGTGTGCAGGTCTGAAATTTACAAAAAGCTTTGCTGGTCAGTTCGTTCAGGGGTCATATTGTGTAAATATTCAAATTCAGATTCTGTATCTTTTGGTACTGCTTGTTTCTTTGGGTCTTCTCTATATCTTTGCACAGCATCCAGCAATCCAAGCTTCATTGTGTAAAGGAAGAAAAAAGAGAAAACTCTCAAACAAATTTGTTTATAACAGCGTCTTTTTAGATCTTTGGGCCCATGCATATTTTGTCTCGTCTGAGTCGAGAGTGTTGAGATTAATCCCATGTTGTTCCTATTATTGGCCTCTCCTGAGACATTATGATGTGAATGACTGTCTAAGCGCCATCAGATCCATCAATTGGATTCAAAGAAATGTTATCCATTACTCTCTCCAACCCGGCAGATGTTGAGGTTTTTGTAAGTCGAATTCCTTTATTATGTTAATACCACTGTTTTGTCACATGCACCATTTCCATTTGAGTAGGGTGGAAAAATCATCAGATGGATTTGGCTCCCTCAATAAGAGATGTTTGACATTCAATGAGATGAGAAACATGAAATACACATTTTCAATGGCAAGTGGCATATGACAATCACAACAAGGAGGCCTTTTGAATGAACAGATGATCACAATATAATTGTGGCACCATGTTGTGTTTTTAAGACACTGCCTTGTATAAATTTTGCATTGATTATGTTGTTTTGAAACATACAGATACAAAGGAATGGGACATTTTGTGGCAACAATGGCTGTTTTTTTTCTGCTTTTGGCATGACTATTTCTTATCTTAAAAGCTGACAGCAAACATACAACCATATGGACATATAGCCTTGAGGACACAGGAGTGCAAAATATAACATTATTCTCCTCTATTGTTGAACATATTAAATTAAATGGAACACACATACTTGTTCGTTGACACATACTTTCATGTTTGCACACCAGGGTGTGGCAGGGAGTGTGTGTATGTGTACAAATGGGCAGTGTGTGCAAAAGCAATGAATTCTTCATACATATTTCTGAAAGTTTATTCTCTTTTCCATCCTGAGAAATTAAATTCTAATTGACAAGAAGTGCCCAGTAAATTATTAGAGGTACTCATAAACCATATTTAGTTTTACAAGACAATTTCATTCTGATGGGAGACAAATATACTGTGTGAATAATATATGTTTGTGTTTATGTCTGTCTGCACACTGAGCACATGTGTGAAAGTGTGTATGTGCATGTACTGCGTGTCTGGATGTCTGCATATCTGTGTGCATGTGTGTGTGTGTGCATGTGTAGGCTCAGAAGCATAGCGTGGGTCTGCATGAGGGAGTGTGGTGGCAGAGCACTCCTCTGATAGGCCAGATCCAGGGTGCACTGAAGCCTTTCGCATATATATGGAATTTTTGAATATCTAAACCATTATTTAGCATCCAAATCAGTTCTGCTTGTCTGACTGATGGACAATTTCAGTGTGACCCCGGTCTTTTTGCATGTGACCTATACTGTCGGGATTCTTGCATATTGTTTGGATGTTCACGTTGACTCCTCTCCCATTTTTCTCTTTGATCCTTTTAGCATGCTCTTTGTGTCGGAATTCATGAAATATTCATAGCTGGACTGTGGCTTTTCCATATCTTTATGTACAATTATTGGCAGCCGTCCTGTTATGTCGAGCCATCTTAATAGTAGGTATTGGGCTCGGTTAAGTGTGACTTCAGATTTTTCTGACAGTTTAGCTGGTCTGTGTTATGAATTGATAAGGTGGGGCATTATATTTGCAGATTGTGCAGCGTGGTTGCCTTTTTAGCTCACCATTAATATTGATAAACACAAATAATGTGTCTCACATGAAAGAATAAAGATCAACTCTGGCATATGATAAATTATTATTATTATTATTATTATTATTATTATTATTATTATTATTATTATTATTATTATTATTATTATTGCTATTAGTATGATTATTTTTGCCGTTATTATTATCATTATTGTATTGTCTAGGTGCTAAATAACAGAATACATTATATTTTTACTAATAATGTCACAAGGAATCCTCTTTGGTTTCCTCTAATAATCACCATCATCACCTTAATAAAGTCCTGATGTGAGCTATGCTGGTTGTGTCGATAATGCTAACAGGGTTAATAGTGTGTTCCTCTCCATCATGACCAGTGCTATTGGCAGCAGGAGTAATTGGACAGAGGATGTTATTATCATGCCCCCGTGTGCAGCCGAGGATTTGCAGGACCACAGAGGCCTGCAGTGTGGCCCCTGCCAAACACACTGATGTCCTCTGGAGTTTCACATGTAAATACTGTCTATTCTCCCAGCATTTAATAAATGTTTCTGGAGGTTTATTAATGTGCAAATGGGTGAGAGCGCTGCTCCCCCTGCGCCAGCACAACGTGTGCACAGAGGCACAGAGCTGTTTAAGGAGAAGAGAGATTCACAAATCAGCCAGTGTGGAGCTAAGCCTGTGGCTCTCTTCACTAGGGAACCACTAGGAGTATTTAATTCTCTCTCTTCCCCCCCCCCTCTGTATGTGTGCATGGGACCTATGTGTGTGTGGGTGTGTGTCTGCATGTGTGTGCATGAGAGTCCATTACCTGCCCAAGAGTCTCCATGTTTACTCATTTGTACCATTCTCCAATAAGTTCTCCCACTGCCTCTCCAGCCAGTGAATGGCAGCGACTGCGTGAGTGAAATTGGGCCGAAAGATGTGAGAGACATCCAGATACTGGTATCGTGCATAGAGTTCCTGCACTCACAGGGGCATACAAATGGGCAAATCTAAGGATAAAGGCTCCCAGGATCCAGCTATAGTCATATGAATGCAAATAGGATTAAAGTGCCAGCTTTAGAGGCTGATATACAATTCACAGTTCTTATAGAAGTCTGGCTGCAGACTCCAGACCCCGTACACCATCCTCTGCTCCTAGAAAATGAGGATATGTTTATGAGGGTGGCTTTCTCGTCCCTCTCCCCCTCTCTCCCCCCTTCTTTTGAAATAAGGCGCACTGTGATTAGCAGCTAGGAAGGCCCCTCTCATTAGCATTCACTGTCTCATCTTTCAGGTGTTTTTCAGTCAATATTAGTTTGATCTTTGTCTGGGGGATAAATGATTGGCTTGATGTAGCGTGCATTTGTTTTTACAAACCCAACAGAGTGAACTACAAAGGGCTTTTCATTCAGGTTTAGACAGCACTCGAAAGGCTTTTTTTCCTCCTCTTTTTTTTTAACTTGGCTGATTTAACAAGCGTTTAAACCGACTGATCTCCAAAAAAAAAAAAAAAGAAAAAGAAAAAGGGAAAGAAAGAAAAATGTGTTTCATGCTGTGGCTGGCTCTTTCTGTTTCACAAAATAGTTAGTGAGTGCAGTTAGGGCCTCTGTGTCCATAACCTCTCAATGACTGTTGATCGCAATAAATATTACTTGACGTTTGGCTGCCGTTTTTCTTGTCAGGGGAGAGAATAACAAGGGCCATTCTGCTTCATATATTTTCACTCATTAGGTTCTCTTTGAGAAACTAAGCCTTGTCTTCCTCTCTCTCTGTCTTACTTTCCTCCTCTCTGCTCCCCCTCCTCATGCTCTTAGTGGGGCTCTGTCAAAACCAGGGCCTGCTTTATCTCCATCCATGAAGTTAAGAAAGCTGGCAAAGCTGTAAATTTGGACGCCCTTCGTTAGAGGAGCTCCCCCGGCTGTAATTCATCTCAATCCTCAGTGGTCTTTAGTTCCCTTTCAGAGGCTGTAAAGTACTGCCTAACACTCACTGGGAGCTCGGGGGGAGAGACGGGGGTACAGAGGGCCCAGGGGTTACCAGAGAAGGGCTCGTGTTTGAGGGGACAGTCCGGGGTCTGTGACACGCCGGGGTCAGGTGACAGACCTGGAGATGATATATGGACGCTCGTGTGACGCAGTGCTAACAAGACTGGCTTTTACAATGGGTCTTATTTTCCCTTTCTCCCTGCTTCTCCTTTCTTTCTCCCTCACTTGCCAAGTCTCGTTTTCTCTGTGTCTCTCCTTCAGTTTCAGTCATCACTTGTTAGGGTGCTGAATCCTTTTAAAACCTTTAGCTATGACAGTGGTAAGATCAGTGGGCAGAACAAAACAGGATTAGAGAGTGCAGCATTGCTGTGGAAAAGTCAGACAAGTTCATGAAATCTTGGTAACAGTAAAAATAAAATAAATATCAAAAACACAGTGTACAGTAAAATGAATCTAAAAGACTGCTGCAATAATAAAAGCATAAATTCTGAATCTCATTTCTATAGTGTAAAAAGTGTACTGTAGAAATAAATTAGTCATTAAATCAACTGACTGGACTCAAAGTACGTTATGGGACATGACCAGAAGGATGTGACAGGGTCAGACGGGTTAAAGCACCAGTCGTATAGTTGTATTATATGAAATCCTGGATCAGTTATAGCATAAATCGCAGTATAAATCTTTGAAAACAAGCCTACCAGTTTCAGATTCCACAGCTCTTATGTTTCATGAAATAAGCCCAAGCTCCTCTCCTTTTTATCTTGCACATAAAGGTCAAGTAGTCAAGGCATACAGGTGGCTGCAATATGTTTTGAAACAGCAGCTATAAGCTAATTTACTTTATGAGGAGATGCTCAGGCTTGTACGTGTGTATGACTAGAGTGTGAACTTTGTGTAACTATGTTCTCTATTTTTGTAGGCTGAGGATGAGCATCCAGTAAAACCCATATTGGCTTAATGGCAGCCAGGCTTTATTTAGGGACGATCCTCCTGAGAAGGAATAGAGCAAGCTGAGTCCGTGAGGGGGCAGTTTGTTTGAGGACTCAAATGATGGGGAGTCAAGGAAACAGGTGGGGGGGTAAGTGCGTGTGCATGTGTGTGTGTGTGTGGAGGGGGGGGTTTAGAAATAGCTAGGTCCTTACGTCCCAACTATCCACCCACCACCAGTCAGCCACCCAGCCAGCAAGGCAGGAAGAGAGGCCTGTGCCTGCCCTCCTCCTGCCCACATTCCAGCTCAGATCTGATTGCAAGGCAAACATGGCATCTCTCCTCAGATCCCTTGGTAAACATTTTCTAAAGCAGGGGGGAAATAGAAATAGATGGGCTGTGAATGTCTTATGAGATAATTATGACAATACACAAAACAGTCAGCTGATCACAGCTCAATCTGTTTGGTCACAGTACAGACAGATACCAATTTTTGATTTTAATTTATGGATCTTGCAGAGTTGTGTTTCTTATACTGTATGTCTCTTTTTGTGTAAATGAGCTAATACATTGTCCCTTAAATTTAAAGATTTGTCACTGTCACTCAATGGAGCAGGTCAGGAACTGAATCGTTTAATATACATATTGGTTAGATGTTTTTATTGTACCGTCAACATCTGGGTCCACATTTGTGAGGAGGTTAAAAGAGAAGGGCTGCTGCTTTAGGTCAAAACCTAAAAATAGGCCCAGTCTTCAGAAGCTGTGCCACAGGCAGGCAGGAAATGCTTTGATTTCTCTTCCCCCTTTTTTGATTTTATAAGAATATTCAATAAAGCCTCTGGATCTGGTGAACAGGTGGCAGAGCTTAGGTTCCCCCCACAGTGCTAAAGCAAACTTCCCCTACATATTTTAGCATCACAAAGCCCTGTTACACATGCAGAATATTGCTCCTCTGTCGCTTACTGTATAGTAAAAACTCTGCATTTCATTTTTGCTCTGATCAAGTGCGGAAATGTGGCCACAAAGAGAGCATCCAAAAGGATAATGAAAAAGAGACAAAAAAACATTTTTGTTACTATTTTTATTTAAAATATTAGCACACAGTGTGGCATTGAAATAGCCTAAAATAAATGAATCAGGGTTTCTGCAGCTCACTGTGTGTATTAATGTGTGTGTTTGTGAGTATGTGACGCACATTGTGGCTCGTCTAAGTAACCTGAAGCCTGGCTTAAGGGCCCACCTGTCTCTAGTTGTGGACAGACGAGTCCTGGCTGCCAGGCGCTCCATTCATCTCTATTGCTAATGCTAATACTAATGCTAACATTAGTGCTAACATTAGCTACTGTTCTTGTTTCACTCTGTCAGCCCCATGCCATTCCCCTGGCCTGTGCCAAAAGGGAGACTGATAGCCTACTTATGCTGATGGCCTTGCTCTACATTCATTATATTAGGACCTGGGAATAAATAAAATAAAAGATATGTATTTATATATTAAGTGATGAATTTTTAATCGTTCCTAAGCTTGTTAAGTTATACTTTATTAATCCCGTGGGGAAATTCATTTCTGGATTTGACTCGTCTCAGCTATTTAGGAGAATAGTGCAGTGCCAAGGGACCAACTTTAGTCCACTGCTTTGCTCAAGGGCAAGAGTACAAGTATTCTAAAACTTGTGGTGACGTGCATGTCCTTGGAAAACCCGCATGAACATGGTGAGAACATGTATACTTCAGGCCCCAGGTGGCCATTGTGGGGTTTGACCCCAGGACTTTAGCATTTCAACCTTTTTTCTACTAATGTGTACATACATTAGTTAGCATATTAATAAATAAATCCTGGCGTTTGGTTGAGATTGTACTTGTTTTCTAGTGGTTTTGTTTACCAGCTTACATTACAGACTTCATTAGATTTGTTGAAAATGTGTTGAAAGGTAATTAAAAGTGCATCTATAATGTCTAACTAATATGCAACCTTTTTAAGAGAACAATAAAGTAAATAAAATAACAAATGCAAAAACCTCTGTCTTTCTCTCTAAATTCTAAATTTAACTTAACTAGGGTTAAAAACCTTAAGGTCTCATCTGTTTATAGGAGAATTTGCCAAATTAAGTGTTCAGTGCAACAACATATGCTTTAATTTGCCTGGAAAATGGGTTGCATAGCGAGATCCATGGTTATGTCTAAGAGTGTTACTTTAGCTTGTTCTGTTTTTTTCCTGTGTAATTACAGCGTGTTTTCTTTTGGCAACATGCATCCTAGAATTAGCAAATGAATGTTTTAACCCTGGTGAACTTCCACAGTGTTTTATACACTCCCCTCCCCATTACACTGCATGGCTTTGGAAATGAAAACAGCCGCTAATGACCTTTAGCATCGCTGGCAGGTTTTAAGTGTGATCAGTGAGTATATGTTTAAACGTGTTGTCCTGCGCCTCAGGAGATTACAGTAACGATACCAATTAGCCCAATCTCATTAGCCAGCGAAACTCCACTGAGTCACACAAATTAAGGACCCTCTCTAATCTGACAGTCCTAGAAGTGGGCCTGTGCCCTCTGTGTGTGTATGGGGGGGTGTGTGAGAATGTAAAAGAGAGACAAAGAGCATGGTCTTTCATTTTGCTAACAGTGGGTTTATATATGACCTGGTAACTCTGAATATGTGTGTGTGCAACTGTGTGTATGTGGGGGTGTGCATGCAAGTGTGTAAAACTATAAGCTTAATTACCAGTCAAGGATCAGACATAGCTTCTGTATGTACTCCCTCCATGTCTGCGCACAGCACACACACATACACACACACACACACATACAAGAGCAGCATCTAACTACTTTCATGTGTTTGTTTGGACATTTTTACCGCCTGGTGATTAATTTATGAGTTCTTGAAAGATGGAGGCTGCGCTCAATCTCAGGTTTAAAAGCTTCATGTTTTCCCCTCTCTCTATGACACACACACATATGCTCTCTCACACACGCTTTCTCTCGTTATATGTCTATTTTTGTCAGGTTAAAAAATACTGGCTTTCTGAATAGATTTGTTCTTACGCATTTTTGGGGAGAAACTCTTTTTTATATATATACATCACATTACTTTGATTATAATGGTTGAAGATGTTAAGCTAAATGCCTCTCTCTCTCTCTCTCTCTCTCTCTCTCTCTCTCTCTCCCTCTCCTCTCTCAGGCCCACATCTGATTAGTGTCTATTAAAGATCAGAGGGGTGAGGAGGAAGTGCCGTGGTGATCTGGGTGCTCAGTGGTGTGTTATCTTTGGATGAGTTTGGCCGCCCTGCTGTCACACCACTGTACCTTATTACCGTGTTACTGAGTTTATTAGAGCACACTTGGAACAGGTTGGTTTTTAACTGAGGCAACATGGGAAATTATAAATACATGTGGTAATTCCAGATCTGTAATGTAATCTTGTTGCTTTTATCACTTTTGATGTAAAAAGTACATGAATTCAATTCTTTAAAAACAAATATAAAGATGCTTTGTGTTGTTCAGCTTGAATAAGGCTTGCAATAAGAGTGTTGTTCAGAATATATTCACAGATACAGATTAAAATTTAAACTAACTACAAAAAGGCAGCTTTTCAGAGCTGATAAAAGCAGTGAGTTAATGGTGTTTTCACAATCATTTCAGATCCTCAATCCTAGCTTTAAACAAGACAAGATAAAGCATTTAATGTTTGGCTCTGCTGAAAAGAATACACTCACACAATGCATATAAACAGCAGTAGAAAAAGGCTGACACACTTCCAAAAGTCTGCCTCAGAGCAGTCTTCTCTTGATTAGTTGGACCCATAACCTGAAACTATGACCCAAACCTAACCTTAACCATGTGCTTGGTAACCTGTATGTGAATGTAACACTTTTGATTTATTGGGTATCGTACACAACACGGTGATAGGAAGCTGTAGGGAGCAAGTGCATTAATGATACTTCTGCTCATCTACATCTGTTGTAGAAGGATGAATTAATTTGATATAATATAATAACATATTCTATATAACAAGCTTGTCCTAAATGTATGGGGTTGCAATAAATTTTTTAAATTTAAGATTCTTTTTCTAGTCTGGCTGATTATGAAGCACCTCCATGACTTACATCACGTGGCTATCATAAATACAAAGAAGTCTGATTTAGTGTAGCAATTTAGATAAGTCTTTAGTATTAGTTTTAGTTAGCTATTGTGTTGCTTCTGTATACTTTTCATGTGCCAATATAGCATATAGCACAAAACAAATAAAATACCACAACCTGACTTACCAGACCAAGTTCAAATTACAATGCAATTATAAAAATTTATTATCATTAATAGCATATTAACTGTTGATCTTTTCATCTCTCATACTGTGTATTAGGTATTTTGTCATTCTTGTTTTTCATCCGGATTAAAAGTTCTTGTTTTTGTGTTCTACACTATTTCCTTCTTTATGTTACATTATACTGTTGTTGTAGAAACTGTTATAATTTACCCTTTGAAGCTTACACCATTCAGTAAGTCTCACTAATGCCATTTAACCCTGTGTTTCCCCCTTCTCTCATGCCTGGTCTCATTGATCCAGGATTAACAGGGGATTACTGTAGCCATGGGCTGCATGCAACACTAATATCTCGTGAGATGCTCCATAATTTCATTTTGAGCGCCTCAAATGACTTGGAAACAGGCCGGGGTATCTGGGCCTTGGCAGCTAATCAAAAGAAAATAACTGGGGATGACTTTGATGGCGGGCACTTTTCCACTAAGCGCCTTCGTGAAGCCATGTTTGTTATAGTCACAGAGGCGGGAAATTAAAACTGGTGATGTTTAGTGTAATTGGTCATTTGTGTTTATTCATGTCATCAGGCCTCTACAGATTAATACTCCTGTTATTGCAGAAAATAATTTCTCTACAAACCAGGCCGCTTGAGAGCGAGGGTATTATTCTGTCTTCTCATTCAATCATTTTCTCTTTTCCTCTCTTCCCTGTTTTATTTACAGCATGGTTTCAGGACAGAGGTGGAGGATGAGTGAAAACCACAACTCACAAAGGTATGTGTAAGTGTGTGTGTGTGTCACTGTGTGAGAGAGACACATCAAACTGAATTGGCGAACACACAGGCCACTGGCAAGACGCAACGTGGTCTGTAAACATCAAATCAAAGAATTCTGCTGTTTACACACACACACACACACACATGCATAGAGAGTCTGTCACACAGGCTCAGTAACTCTTCTCAGAAACCTTTTGGTGGTGTTGTAGGTCTAGTTCCTGCAGCAGCTGTTGCTGTTTGTGCTGTTGTTTTGGGTAGATCTGGCATCTGGAAAAGAACTGAGCAACCTCCATAAAATAATATGATTGAAGTCACTGTATTCTGCCATCATATTCTGTCACCTTACTACGCTTGGCGAAAATCAAACACTGCTTTCAAATTCTCAAATATGGAGAACAGTGTAGGGAGTAAATTGGTATCTTTTGGTTTTGTTTTGGGTGCTTAACTCTGCCTAACAGCCAGCAGGCCACAAGACCGCAGAGGTGATTTCAAGCTACACACATCTGAAGTCAAGCAGCGATGCCTGCCTGCCAAAATGACACTCAAGTGAGCTGTAATGACACATTGTTTTACTGCCTCTCTCTACTTCTTCTAAGCAGCAGGCAAATGCACCATCGTAAGCTAGCGGCACACTGAAGTCTGTGTGCTCTGAGGAACCCACAGAGTTTTGAAAGTTAAAGGGGCTTTTCTTCTCCTGATCCTGTTGTGATGTTTCCCTGGCTGCAATAACTTGTGTTTGAGTGCACTAGACGATGCTATTATGTTAGGAGTAAAGTAATATGACTGTGACGGGTTTCAGTATCCATTTGAAAAGCACATTTGGAAGACAGCCTGCGTGTAGTGCAACGCCTTCCTTTAAATGCACTTTTCCTCATGCACCTTTCAAGAATCTTGTTAAACACAAAGGAGCAGCACCTGCTTCTGTGGGACAGTGGGGAAAAAGAGAAAGGAAAAATAACTTTCAAAAAAAATATATTATAAATGTGCTTGCCGGGTATGAATGTCGAGTTGAATTTGGTGCAAAGCCTGAAACAGTGCAGTTAAAGAGCTTAAAGGCTGACCTTAAGAAAAGTCTACCCGTCAGAGATAGGTGATGATAGACCTGCTACTACGCCTGTCAAGGTACGGTAGAATCACGACATTGTTTATTCACTTTGATTTGTCAGGGATGCATGCAAAAGTATTGACAAAAGATCTCTCCTCAGCTGCACCTCCTGCCTGTGTATCCCTTCTGTGTTTCATCTCGCTGCCACTGCGCCTGGTGCCATGTGCGCCACAGTCGTGCCCCTGCGTGGGCCTTTATTGATGTCCCACCCTAATTATGTACCTCTGCTAGTGGCACTTAGGGAAACATTGATGAAATGTTTTTTAAGGGTCAGCGCCGCCCATTAGGATTAGCACTGACACAGGCCAAGGCGTTTGTCATGCATGTCACACACCACTCTCTCTTCCAGCTCTGCCTCCCCCCTTGTGCACTCCCATCTGGGGGGGTGGGAGGGGTGAAGGGGTTGATGGGGGGTGCTGTCCATACGGGGGCTGTGGTCCTCTCAGTGTGGCACATCAAACTCTATAAAGGGAATCGTTTATGTGCCACTCCCTATTACTGAACAGCATGGAGACAGCTAATGAGGGCCAAGGCAAAAGGAATATATCCACCACTTTGCTGTTAGACAGACACTGGCAGGGAAAGAAAACCAGGAGTCTTCAGGGAATCATTGTTTTCAGGAAAAAAAGAGAAGAACAAAAGGAATATGTGTGTGTGTATGTGTGTGTGCATGTGTGTGTTTTTCTCACACCCGCTTCATCTATCAGTTTATTTATTTATTTCTTCACCCGCTAGCATTGTACCTAAGCTATGGTAACAGCTTGGGGTGGGAATTCTGCAGCACATCGTTTTACCCATTTTTATCTTGGCGTCCCCCCTGCTGGAGAATTTATGATTGGTGATGATGGCAGTAAATATGTGTGTGTGTTAATGTGTAAATAAATGTATACCCTGGACGTGTGTGAGCTAATGGACGTCTGGGTATAACCATGTATGTTTGCAGTGCATGTGTATACGTGCACATGTACGTGTGCGTGAACTCACACACGCACAAAGGCGTCTAGTGGTGCTGATAAAAAGGTAGCTGTGACATTTCCAATTTGCCATGCACCAGCCCACTCCATTTTCTTCCCTGCTGCCTCTTACATGGTAGAGTAAGCCTCTAGGATTGACAATAATTACAGCCTGCATAAAATGAAGAGGGTAATATGAACACAGCTTTGCCATAATTGCCTTTTCATTATTTGCTAACAGTGAGCTATTCAGTCATAAGAAGAAAGAGATTGCATATTAATTGGCTGACAATAATGGGAGGCTGAGGCTCTGTTCAGAGGCTGTGGTAATTTTTGTGTTGCTGTGAAGGTTTTTTGAGGGGCTTTTTTTTATTAAAAATCTGAAGCATTAAACTGTAATTTAAAACTACAATTTCCAGCATGAATGAAAATCTGGGTATTAACATGAGCTCCTATTTAGAGTGGAACATCCTATTAGCAGTATTAGCACTATTTGGTAACTTTCCATATGGGCCGCCTCTCAGCCCAAATGGGATTTGAGACAGCTTTGTTTCTCTCTCAGTCACTCTCACACATCAACAACACAACATTGTTTACACTAGTGGAAATTTCCTGTGTAACGTGTGTATATGCAAGTGTGTTTGTGGTAACTGAGGGTCAGGGAAAAGTTTGGTTGCACACAAACACACGCTCAAACAGAATCAGGATGCATATACTCACTCATGAATTTATACAAGCACGCACACCCTCATGTGACATTGTAATGTTTGGATTTCATCGAGGAATATGTGGACAGCGGTGCCCCTCCTGTTAATATGACAGGCACATACTTGTGCACCCTGGCGACATGAGAATAGATAGGCTGTTCATCCGATAATGTTTTTCAAAGCAATCCATCTCATATATTACATCACAAAAGGGTTTGCTGCGTTGCAACGCGAGTCCCTAATGTTAATTTGTGGCTAAATAGGATTTTGAGGTTATGCCTGGGCCTCTGGAGATGCTGTTACAATATGATGTCAAGGACGATGAAACAAGGCAAATGCAGTCTGTTTGTGTGTGTGTGTGTGTGTGTGTGTGTGTGTGTGTGTGTGTGTGTGTGTGTGTGTGTGGGGGGGGGGGGGGGCACATGTGATCCTCCGTAGACATAAAGACCCTCTCACATATCAGAAAGAATTCAGGTCATCTCACATTGTTCCTGTCCTGTTCTGATAACTACATTTCTGGCATTTACAACAGACGACACACACACACACACACCGAGAATGCTTTTTAGTGAGTATGAATAAGTAATTATTTTTTCTGTAACTCACCTTCCAAACGTGGAGGTTTAATCTTGAAATGTATTCCTTTGCCAATTACTTGCTAAAAATGTCACGAGTAACATAATTCTATTGAGAACAGAAACTAATTACTTTGTCTTCTTACAAAAACCAAACAATGAGCTGCAATACATACAGTGATTTGAGCTGTTAATGTCAGCCATTATTTGAAGATGTATAAAATGATATTTGCAACTGCTCATATCTTCAAAACATCAGTGATTTAAAATATACACCTCTTTGAAAATAGTAAGTATTTGATGTAATATAATGATTAAAAATATTCAAAATAAAATTAAATGACCAGATTCTTGTACTTAGTGCAATTCAGTTACAGATCATATCTTACTAATTGACTTAGCCCTGTCCACACCAAGCACAGACAAGCATGTCAGCAGCTTTTAGCACATTGTTGCTAAATGGACAGGAGAAAGATTCATAGCAAATGATGCTCTTGTATAAAGAAAGTGAGCGAGAGACACCCAGTCTGTTTGGTTTTGGATCTTGAAGACTCAAAGTCCTGTGAAATGGTCGTTTGTGGCTGAGCCAGGTCGAGCCAGCCTATTCTTTATTTGGAACAAGCCCGGTTGGCACAAGACAATTCGAACACTCCAACCCCCCCCACCCTACACTCTCCTCTTTTATAGACATCTCTTCTCACTCAGACCTTATTCTTCACTGTAGCTAACAAACCCTCCAGTCAATCAATATTTATCTTATATAGTGTGCCGCTCCTCAGTAGCCATAATCGTTTAGCTCAAGTGCTTGCATGAGTGAGAAATAAATTACATTTACAGTGCTATCATTGAGGGCCTGATGTTTCCCAGGCATTAACGGATATTTAGAGATGGCCAAATGTGGTAGGACATTAAAGAACAAGGCTGAAGGAGATTGATTAGATGAGCAAACAACAGGCCAAGCAGATGTAGAGAGTAAGTGGAGGTTAATATGATTGCTGAACCATCCAAGTCACTTAAGCTAATATTGACACTTTAAGTTTTTATTTTAGTTAAAAATAAGTGATGTAATTCACTCAGGGTGGCGTCCAGCCCAATTCAGCTTCTGTAATTGTTTTTTAAGTGTGTTTAGTTTTTCATAAAGTGACATGAGCTTGATTCTAGTGTAGTAACTAACCTCATTTAAAGGTATTTCTGCTTGTTTTTTTAAATTGATTATTGAAACAAATAAAACAATACAGATTTGAGGTTGCTTGTAAAAATATTTTTGCTGCAGGAGAGTGATACATGTAGTTAGACTACTTGGTCTTTCTTTCTGTATTTAAAGATCAAAATAAAATTTTCAGATCTGGGTGTGTTGTAAGCCTTAATATTCTCCCACTTGTGCTGAGATACTGATGCCAATAACTTTTTGTGTCCTTCTGCTTGGTCTTTACGAGTCTATGCTTGATTCCGCTCTTCCCCCATGATCATGAGAGCCATGGTACACCAGCCAGCCAGGGGCTCTGTGTGTTTGAGGTGCAAGTTGGTGTCATAATTATCTAACACAACGGGGTTGCTGCTCTTATTAGTAATTAGCTCCTACCAAAACTGATTGGTATGGGTTCCTCCGCTCATCCCTTTTAATGTTTAAACATTTACTTTGTGCTTGAAGGATTTGTTTGTATATATCTTGTGTGTGATGAGCGCTTTTCAAGTAATTGGCTCCTAGGGGACAACACTTTCTAACAGTTAAAGAATAATTACAGCCCTATGAAATGTTAAACTGCCCCGACTGTCTTTTCGCAGGGGCTTAATTGCGTGCAACAAGTAAGGCAGGCTTTTCATTTTGTTCCATCACAGGAACGGACTGAACTCTCATGGAAACACACAGAAATTTTGTCGAGTTGTAAATAGCTTCTCATATGGTAATTTTGTAGGACACCAAAGCAGTTTGAAAGGCGTAGCTCTCATTGAAAGTGATGCCGGTATTTTTTTATTTTATTTTTTTATGTTGGGGAAAGGGGAAGCAAGGGCTCAGTGCCTGTGTTTTTATGCTCTAATGGACTTTTGCATATATTCATTATAAGAGAATCCTTAAAGGGGGGAAAGACAGCATAAAATACCTAAAATTACTGGGCTTATGCTGCCCTTGGATGTATGGTTGAAAGGGTTTGTTTATATCTGTCCACCTAAAGTAACATATACAGTAAAATGTTATATGAACAGAGCTTATGTTTATGATCCTGGTTGTTTTATAAAATAGAAATTTTCCACCAGACAAATGATAGTATAAGTATATTATCTGTCTGATTTATGTGTACATTTAAAAACAGTAAGACATGTCGTATGAAAAGTTCTATGGTTTTGTATATGCAACTACAGAGTGTGTGTGTGAATGTGAATTAGCATGTACAGTAAATTTGTGCAAGTGTTTTGACCTTTCTTCTTGGTATTTGCAATTTTGGAAATATAGGTCTCAGTGTACAATTTGACACGTCTGCTAAATATTTTGTTTGGTATCATATTTTCCATTAAAATGGATGCAAAAAGGCCATTTTGACCAAGAATATTATTCTGGTATTATCATGTTGGATATTCACAATACCAGATAAATGATGTGGTTCTTCTGAGCCCCAAGGGTGCAGTAGGTCAGCCCATAGGTGATATTTTCACGCTTGTGGAGATTATTCAGATAAGCTGTCAGTTCATAGCAACAATGAATATGAATTGAGCCATATATTTTCATATATTGTGTGATTGTGCATTCATTGCACTTCATATGTAAGTACTGCCATACCTTGAACCCTCTAGTTTGACTGCACACAGGATGTAAATGTTGTCATTGCCTGAATCAGTCTGGGAACATCGTGAAGTGTTATGGCCCCAAAATGTTTTTTCTTACTGCACATAATGCATAGACACACCCCTGCCTTTCATATGCACTGTGCATTGGTAATATTCGCCAACATGTTGTCACCATGTATGAATATTTACTTTTCCATAAACTTCTGTCACACCACAAACTAATGATTTAATGTTTGGTATGCGTTTATGTTTTCCCCACTGTGCGCTGAAATAGTGTGTTTTATTGATTTTGATCCAGCGGGTTCCCGGCTAAATGCACCATTGATTTAAGAGGAGTGGATGGGCGTTGCGGTCTGCATGCCTCACATTCCTTCCTGAAATACAGTCCTGCTTCGGTCCTCGCTAGGGAGACGATGCAGGTCTTACTACAGACAAATGTAACGATATGGGCCGGGCGGGTTAGACCAGACTGACCCATTCACATGGCTATCATCATGCCTCATCCTTCTGCTTTTATAGCTACTCTGCTGTTCTTTGCTAAGGCTTCTGGGTGTTGGATTAGGTTTGCCTTACAGGTATCCATCAGCTCTCAGCTCCTAATAACCCAGTGTGACTACAGCCATTCCCTTTTCCTTTCCCCAGTTGGATTGCCAGAGTAATATAATGCATTCAAGTGAATTGCGTTGGCCTCAGTTTGGCAGCGCTGGCATGCATTGTGCCCAGTGGGCCCTTTGTAAATAAAATGTTATTACACGCCTGGATATTTCATGCCCTGTGTGCATATAGGGCTCACTGGTGCCATACTTCCACGAGATCACATGCAGATGTTAATCAGAGATTAACACACACTCAACACAGGACTCAATCAGCCTCTCAATTGCCATGCTTCCTAACACACTGATTAAGAGAAGAGCCTACCATGCAAAACTCTCCTGTAGCTTTTCACTCAAGGATCTTAGGTGCTGATAATTATTTCCTTAATTAGTGGATAGGCGTATGATGCAGTGAGGTATGTGTTGTACTGATGCAAATGTGATGTTCCGGAAACATTTTATGTGTTTAATTTTCTTCCCTTCTGGTATTTTCCTAGTTGTTTAATTACAGAGGTGTATGGAAGCGAGGCGGATGAGCTACTGCTGCTACTGCGCTGTTCTGACTGCCAAAGTCAAAGAAATGGATAATCTGATTAAAAACTTGATGTGCACCAGCCTGGTCGTCCTAGTCTCTGAGTTCTTTGACGTGATTGCCAGATTCTCCAGTAAGAGAGGAGTTTGTAATCAAGGCAAGCTTCTGACAGGACGCCCAGGTGTAAGCCTTGCATCCCTCCAGACCTCCACCGGTCTTGGGGGAGTTTGCTATGACTGATTCAATCTAACTGAGCCCAGCCGATAGACAAAGGACAAGCTAACCTAGACAGCTTTGTTGTTTTCAAGATGACATACTTTAATTTTGTGGACGTTTCAGTTTGGATAGTCCCTCAGGGATATGCATTTATGTCAGAGGTAGACATATAGTGTTTACTGTTTAATCTAACTTAATTATGTTGGTTTGTAACCCAACATATATTTGGGGATTCCAAGGTAGCTGTGATGAATTTGGGAGATAGTGCTAACAGCCTGTGCCTGCTAGATTGAGCCCTATGATCCAGAGGGGAAGAAACACAGCCCATGGCTAAACAAATCCTCCTTTGTTTTGGGGTGTGCTGAGTGATCTCCATTGAGAGGAGGGGATGGGTAAACACTGCTAGCTCTATAGAGCTACACATTGTAAACACACAGCGCTCATTAACTATAATGAGATGTTATGAGGAACCCTTGAGCTCATTGTGTGGCTTCTACAGAAGAACCTGCCTGCTATTGTTGTTGTTGTTGTTTATGCAAAGCAAATCATGGCTTTAGGTAGAAAAAAACAGTGCATTCCTCTCACAGTTTTCACCCACTAATCATCAACGCCAAGGGAGATGGTTTAGAAACACCTTGGCCTCTGATTTTTTTTCACTCTTACCTTTCATGCCATGTGTTTGCCCCAGCCTTTCAAGTAGTGTTCACCTCTTTCTGCAGGTCTGCGTGTTTAAAGTCTTTTACTATGTGTTTCCATGGCCTTCTAAGATGATCTTACTTTAACTTGGTGTGGTCTTAAAAGTGCATAGCTGTGGTTAAGAGCATCTCCACCTCACTGTAATACTCAGGTTTTTAATGAGGAGGACACTGGACCCATGCTGGGTTACCATGACCTTTCTCTGGGTTTCACCCACTGTGACATTCCAGTGAGCCCTGCCCACTTACCCACTCCCTTAAAAACTGTAGACCTACTTTACTCTGTAGGTATGTACTCGCAGCACCACCGTTCTGCCTCCCCAGCATGCTCTCCTTCATGTGTCATTTAAGGCAGCACCGAGGCCACCGCCATGCAGCACTGCTCCGCATTTCGAGCCTAATTACAAAAGTGCCATCAGATGCTGGCAAAGTAACAGGGAGGGTAGGAGTCTAACATGCATGGCTAGCATAGTCTCTTTGACGACAATGAGTGGCTTCACCTTGGCTGTTAATTGCCCCCCCCACTCTGGTCCCTGGATCCCAGTTGCCGGATCCTTTCCTGCCTTTTCTTCCTTTTTCGTCTCCCCGCTGATTGGGAGCGATCTGAATCGGCTGACAGTTGGCTGAGATTTCTCAGCCACATGCAGCCTGACACCCCTAATTAGATGCTCCTATATGGCGGTTTACATTAGACAAACATTTGTGCAGGCCATGGGAGATGCCAGCTTTTGTTTGGAGAGCTCCTTACACACACACTCACACACACACACACACAGACTATCGCTGGAGAAACAGGCGAGTTTGCTCATTTGCGCTTGTTTCCAGACTTTGTGTGTGTTGTATGTCTGTCTGAACCATAGCATGGATTTGGATAACTGTGCAGATAATGAATTTTAAATCCTATCCCAGAGATGGCACATTGGTAAGAAACCCTTAAAAGTTAATTTGCTTCCTGAAAATCATTAACATATTCCTAGTTATTGGCATAAGGGCTGTTGAGAAGCTTCCCCAGTTGTTTTTGTTTCGTGCCTACAGCTTGCCAGAAGCAGAGTATGGATTCACAGCTACTGTCTGCCCTTTCTCTCTTGCTGTAGAGATGCTCACTTGATAAGTGTCCTGCAATGATATGCTTAACACCAATGCAGACATATTTCCATCAGGGCCTGCCTTTTAATTTTCAGAATAAAAGCCAACCCTTCACACCCCTTACGCTTATCAGCTCCACTATCGCTGGCCCTTTCAAAGCCAACAAACCAGGTTTCAAATGGCCTGTTCAGTCTGTGACAAGATGTAGCTCATTTCCCTCACAGACCCACAGCAAGGTCACCAATCTTTTAGATTCATTCTGTGGGAGGAAGAAAGAGAGACGGGGAAGGGGAGGGAGCCACAGAATAAGGCCTTGTCCTCTGCCTGGAGGT
This sequence comes from Lates japonicus, assembly GCA_033238685.1. Lineage (NCBI taxonomy): Eukaryota > Metazoa > Chordata > Actinopteri > Centropomidae > Lates > Lates japonicus. Next base: position 16,829 of record BRZM01000722.1, on the reverse strand, counting down.
CATTCCAAAAGCCAGTCATCATATTCAGCTGGATAAGGGAATTGGAGAGATAAGTGTGTGTGTGTGTCTGTGTCTGTGTGTGTGTGCGCATGCGTGCGTGTGTGCATTTGTTCGTATGTGAGTCTGTGCACATTCGTATAAGTACACATACATACTATATAGTGTATCTCTGTGTGTATGTTTGTTTTCTGTTATATTTGTACTTGAGTCCACAAATATGTGCATGCCTGTAGGTTTTGCAGTGTGTCTCTGTGTGTGTGTGTGTGTGTTGTAGACCTGATGGAGAGGTACTACATCATTACCATAACCCCACCGTTGGCTATTCTGGGGGATTTTCTATAATAAGAGGGGCCTTTGTACTTTTGCCTGTCCTCTTGTGTGGCTGCTGGGCTTGTCAGCCTGATAGTTTAATCAGCCAACCTGTCATAACCAGTGCTGGAGTGGGACTTTGCCCTGTAAATGCAGATTTATATCTAAGTTACATCATTGAATTACATTTTCTGTCTAAATAGCAGAGAAGCTGGTTGAGGGATGTAATAAAGCTAATCTACATACAGCCCTGGGTGGATAATCACATCTAATAAGTGGGACTCACGCCCCTATTAGCAGGGAAACGATGGGGGGAGGACGGAGGACAATTCAAGGAGTCAGCTGTGCTTGCTAATTATCTCTTTGCAGTCCTGATGCCTGTGTGTGTTTGTGTGAGTGCTGTTGTGACATGTGAGTGTGTGGATTTAGATTCCAGTGCTTGTGCAGCAGGTCTACTTGCTCTGCAGACACTTTTACGCATTTGTCTGAGTGTTTTGGATCAATGACTGTGTCTTTATTGTTACATCAGTTAGAAGCTATATCAGAAGTTGCATGTAACATGCTTTTCCTTAAATAGACGTACAAATCATGACATGTACGATATAAGCATCTGGTAAATGCTTTTATTCCATAAGTGCTAAGGATGGTATTTTTTTTTTGCATGTGTGGCCCCAGTGGAGTTCCCACACCTTCATAGCAATAGTGCACTTGAACTACATAGTTGTCAGCATGCTGCCCTGTGCTCAGCAAAACCACATTAGCATTTTTGTGTAAAGCCATCCTCACAATCTCATTTTCCCTTGCTTTTGCTCAGTACTCTGACAGGAAGGCAGAGAAAAGAGAGAGGAGAGAGGGGAAGACTTTCAGTTTGAGGCTTCAGGGTTTGTGTCCAAACCCTCCGTGGTTTGGCTAAATTATAAGCGTACATGCTTAATAACTAGTCTATCCGGGGCCTGCCAGAGGCTGCATCCCAAAAATAAGCCCTGACACATTGAGAAAAATGCCATCTGCTTTGAATGATGGTCTCAGCGTCTTCTCCTTGTGTGGGTGGAGGCCCTGAGGTGACAACCTCAACACCTCTCCTCCTTAATCTGCCTGTTCCTCTGACCCCCAGCGCTACCCTGTGCCATGGCCCTCTGGGCACCATTATCCAAAGCCAAGGTGCATGTGTCAGGCTGGACCCTGTAGCCATGTGTCCTCTCGCCTCACATCAAAGGAGTGATTAGTGACAAATATGCAGGAATGATTTGCCGGAGATATAGCAAGTCGCAGCAACCCATCACACAGTTTTGTTTCGATCCGCAGAGGGAGTGAGAAAATATCATAGGTTTGAGTGTGGAGGCATTCAGGCTCCTCTCCGTTCCCCTAGATGGAGCTGCTGAGAGTAGACCAAGATGTACATCTTCTGTTGTCCCCCCCCCTTCCTCTGCCTGTGAGCAGCTCTCACATCATAACACACACAGCAATCAATCTTCCAGTGCAGGCGATACCTTCTTCACTTTACATAAGTCACAAAATTGTCTCACCATTACAACAAAGAGAGACAACAGTGAATTGCGAAACGGAAATTACTTTATTTTCTGAATAAAGTAATTTGAACTTATATTAATAGAATCATAATCACATGCAACCTTTTCTATGAAGTGATTAGATGCTTTATCTCCTTGACATTTGATTTACATATGATATTACACATGGTTCACTTTGAAAGTGAATTATTCAGAGATCCGCTCACATCATTTTACATTAATGAAAATATAATATGAAATTAATGAAGCATTAGCCATTTATGATTTTTCCACCTTACTTATTAATACCACCCCACATGTAAAACTTGACTTTGTAATTGCCGGACAAGTATTTCAAACATGATCTTCAGCTCATGCAGAAATAGACCTGTTAATCACTGCTGCATTCTATTCCTCATCAATTATTTAAATGCTGTGTTAAATGAAGATATTTCCACCTATACTAAAAACCATTCCCTCATATACAGCCTCCATCATGTGGGGAGAGAGAAAGAGAGCAGGAACCGAAAACAACAGGTTATGACACTTAACACAGCCCTGTGCAGAGCCTGAGTTTAAAATGACATGTTTGGGTGAAATCCACAAAGACATTATCATCATCTCCACGAACTGTGCAATCTTGGGGCTCCTGTGTGTAGTGCTGTGTGCCACTGGCTGCTGTTAGCCAAGCGGTTAAATGAACGTTGTTTTACCCTGATTGAACTGTCTGCGTAGCACGGAGCAGTAAGGCTGCACAGCCAGCCTTTTTAGAGAGGAGGCTGAGCCTGCCTCGCTGTCGCTGCACGCCACAGTATTACCTCCCTAACTGGAGACTCCTGTTTCACCAGAGAGCTATCACATTTCATAACATGGAAAAATAACACTTTAGCAGGGGGGGTCAGGTGGGGAAATGGCACCTCTAAATGAGGGTTAAGGCCATATCATTGTCTTCTCTGGTGGAGCCACCCCCGCCTCCAATAATTCTGCTGACCTTCGGTGCCATGCGGCTGGTTCGACATGGAAGGGTGAGCTGCCGGGGAGACGATCCTTTTCACGCAGCCCGTTTCCCTCAAAATGGCTTTTTCTTCTCCCAGACAATCATCTGATACGGAGGCTGAATGAAATCACAGATTACATAAGAAAGGTCCTCTCTCTACTGCCGATAAGGGCTGCACCTGAAGTGACTGCTCTCCTCTCATCTTCCTCTCCCTCATCTTCCTTCCTCTCTACGCTTATCTGCTCTTTTCTCCTCTCTTCATTCCTGTGCTCTCCTTCTCTCTCTCTCTTTCTTCTTTAAAACCTGAGCTCTTGATTTAAAATATGTCGATTGCGGTAGGCAGAGCAGATTAATATGTAAATGTCCGTAAGCTTTTTAATTATATGAGATTAACTGTATTGTGGCATAATACTTGAGCAAGATGGTGAATTCTACACAGTCTATTGTCAGTTCTCAGGTATGTAACACTCGGTTTTTCTCATACCTTCTGACCTAATGTTTCCACTTTTATATTGTCTGTCTGTAATATAGGGACATCATCAGAAGAAATATTTCCCCTCTGTGGCACATGCGGAATTGAACTAAGTATTAAATATAGAATGATATCCATTATACATTTGAGGATGAAAAATAATACTTTATTTCCCTTGTGTACATGCACTATATATGAGAGGATAGAACAGTTCTATTGATCTTGGGTTTCATTAGGTGAAAATTCCTCCCTCGGTGTACAACAGCAACTTTTCAAGCCCAATTGGAGTCTGGGTAAACCTATAAGAGGGACACTCTGAAAATATATTCCCCCACCTGAGATATTCTTCAAACAAGGCTCAGGGAATGTAAATGAAGAGGCTTCTGTGATGGAGAGATTGTAATAGATTCAGAGGCATCCGCAGCAATGAGGGTTGCTAGACAGAGCTTAATCAAACACATGCACATACAGACTCTCTCTCTCTCTCTCTCTCTCTCTCTCTCTCTCTCTTTCTCTTTCTCTCTCTCTCACACACACACACACACACACACACAAACACAAACACACGCATGCTCACATGCACAGACGTTTAATAGTGTGAAAAGTAGGGGGGGACAGATGGTAAGTGCCAAAACAAGGCCCATCTCAATCTGCTTTGACTCAGTGCAACAGACAGAGAGCGGAGCGCCACACTGTGGACTGGAGGGATATTGGGCAGAGCAGAGCAAATCAAAGCATCAAAACATTGATGAATTTGGTAATCACACAATCAGATCATTTTACTACACAAAAATATGTACACAAAGCAGTAGTATTTGCTTCAGGGGCAGTACTGAAAATATAGCTTTAAAAACCCCAGTACACACATTCACATTTATCTTCATTTCTCTCTCCTTCCCAGCACTTCTCTGTGTCTCTTTTTTTCACTCCTACAGCAGAGGCAGAGATGGGGCTGCAGGGTTGAGACTAGGTTTAAATCAGTAATCAGTAATTAAACTTGAACATGGACCTGATGGTTTTCCTTCGTGTCCTGGGGATCTACTCAGTAAAATTAAATATTTTAGTGCTGGGGGGTAAAGGGAGGGGGGGTGTCACTAAATCCATCAGGAATGGAAATGGGCTTAGAGCTTTTGCATAGATTATCCAAATGCAGTTTTGTCTCGACTTTTTTAATATTGTCTTGCTTTAAATTAATGTTAATAATAATCTTTAAAAATGAAAATATTACAATAGATTAGCATAGATTAAAGCACGTCAATGTAATAGGTATATGACTGAGGGCTGTGTGATCACAGACTCGGGAGTGGGAAGTATGGATAAGAAAAATATTTTTTGATACAAGTGCAAGCAAAGGAACATTTTTACAATGTTGTTTGGGGGGTGGGAGCACGAGTTGTTGCAGTTTTCCTTGTTGTGATTAATCGGATATATTTACATCACAATCTTGAAAGACTTATTCATGCACCGAGTTTCTGGTATCAAGTGTTTGCAAGATAAGAGGAGGAAGCCAGGTCTTGTCAATGGCTGTACTTATCTTGGGAAGAAGTGAGAGGCAGATTGCATTTCAATCCACATGTATTATCTTAGACGCTTTGAGGTATTTTGTATAAGAGCAACTTAGCTACTTAAGAATGCTTTCAGTGTTCATCTGGGGATGCACTTCAGAAAGTTTTCTGAAAACAAACATCTGCATGGATTAAAAAATTAAAAGATTTCTTGGGAGAAGTGACCTGAATATATAATCTACAAACAATACTTCCCAACAATTTCATTTATTTACTCACAACACAAGAATCTGATTGGCTCCTATAAATACAAATGATAAAGTAAACTATCCTACACAGCAATGGCAGCTGCTCAAAATGAACCCTGTCCCATATAGCTTAAAGGTTCACTTTTCCTCACTCTTTGTGTAAGAAAATGTCTAAATCAGGCGTTGTTATCTTAAGCAGCTCTTCCTGATTACAGAATGAGTTTGTGAAACTCTTTCCAACTTATTTAGTGTGATTTGTTTATCTCTGAGTAAAGGGGGTAATTTTCCGATAAGTATTCCCCTGTTGAAATCCGCTTTAATTCATTGGTTAAAAAGCACAAAGGAATGCCGAGGGCTCTAATGCTGGGACAAACCCAGGCGACGGCAGAGTGCACATCCAAGACAATCCCAGTGCTACCTGTGCCATGAAGATTAGACCATTGTGTGGGGGGAATGTTATCGTCTGCGTGCCAAGCGCCGACTGTGCACTGTAAAAGTCGCCAGTAAGGTGCTTAAGATATGCAGTTTTGTCCCAGGATTTATTGATACTGTTACAGGAAAAAAGGTGACCTGGTATCTTGGATATAGTCTTCAGTAGAGCCCCTTTGCGGTTTTTATGCTCGTATATATATATTTTTACTCCTCCTCAGCAATGTTTGGGGACAGTATCATATTCGGCGAAGGCCTGACACTGTTCACTGGTTAAATTTTATCTGTATTCTACAGAGATCAGGAGCCTCAGCTCAGTGCTTTGCAAGTTGAGTGCTGCTGCCAGAGGAAGTGCAGGGCTCAGGGAACCATGAACACCCCCCCCCACACACACACACACACACATACACACACACACACACTTAGTCCCTGAAACTGCTAAACCTCATCTGACTGCCACCACCAACACTACTGACTGAGTCATACCACTGTAAATCCGTATGAACTAACAAAAAAATCAAGTTAAAAGACTTTGAACTTAGTATGTAAAAACACAGTGCACTGAAAGTAATGGCTTGAGAGACCAAGAAAAAGCATTATGATCATATAACAATAGTCATATATCTCAAGCAGACCTTATTAAAAAGACAAACAACCATGTGAAACGAGCCTGGAGCCTCGGAGCCATCTGTAGACCGTTGAGTGGACTCTGGACACCACGGCCCCTGAGGCTGCTGAGACTGGTGAGAGCAATAAACAAATGAGGAGAATAGGAGTAGAGTGGCAGAACGTCGTGTATCAGAGCTCTGCTGTGTCGGCACTCTGATTTCGTTTGTGCTATTACATAATTAAATTTGGACTTGGATCATGCTTTTTAAGAGATTATGTGAGCATATGTTGCTTGAACATGTGCCAGCCTGTGAAATGGGCCTCCTTTCATGAGCACTGTATTAGGTTTAGAGAGTTTATTGAAAATCAGAATTAGTTTGCTGCCAACAGTTAATGAATTGGTGTTATGATCTTAGTCCAAAGGATGCTAGTGTGCTATAACTTAGACTTGACGTCAGAATAAAGGAGAAAGAAGTCTGCTGAACAAAGACTGTAAATTAAGATTTTTACTTTCTGCCAGTAAAGAAATTTATATACTGCAGCTTCAAATATACTTTTCACTGTGTTGCACTAAATGTAATATTGTGCCTGTGTATTATTTTAGTGTATTTTTTATTAGATGGGTGCCATTTAACCCATAAATAACAGAAAATATACATTTATATCTGTCGAATGGATATGTGTGTGTGTATGTGTATGGATATATTGTATGTTTCTATTTATGCTAACTGTGCTGTCCATTCACAACAATATAAAATACACAGGCAACATGTTACTGAATGCACAGGTGCAGTTTGAAGCAGAATCAGGCTTGGCTTAAATAATTTTCTATACACTGTATTAAGTAGCAAGTGTCGAATAAGTGCTTTTGACCTAGACTGTTAAATTTAGTATGATATTCACTGAAAACTGCTCTGATACTGGCAAGATATCATGAAAACAAAAATATTATGCGAATAATGTGATTTTTAGTGAATATATTTACCCACAGAAAAAAACTCTTCTCCAAATTGCATTCTTTTCTTGCCATTTTTTGTTTGTTCTTCCCCTCATGTCTCAAGCCCCATGTATCACTTCTGTCTTCTCCCTCGTCCACTTCTCCCTCCAGCTCTCCCTGTTGTGCATTCATCAGGATGGGAATGGACAAGCCAGTTGGCTCCACTTAAAGAGACACACATATCAGGGTGCTCTCCTTTGCATCATCATTTTCCTTGGAAACATGGCCCCTGTCAGTGCACTGGCTGAATATATCACTCTCTCTCTCTCTCTCTCTCTCTCTCTCTCTCTCTCTATTCCTGCCTTGCTCTGCTGTCCACTGCTACCATGCGGCTGTGCAGGAGTCCGTAAAGGTTTTAAGCCCGGTTATTCCAGTCATTATTGGCTGTTAAATCTGGTGATAGTCGTAAGGCCCTGCCTGTTCCCTGACCTCAGAGGTCAGCTGATGGCCTGCTTTATGACTTACCGTGCATCACTGCTGGGCCACCGTTTTACTCCTAGCCCTCTCCCAATTTCGCTCCATCAGAGGCAGGACGGATGGATAGACAGGCCTGGGCCGCCATCTGGCCTTGTCCCCGTCTGCTGGAGCTAACCTGAAGGAAAACTGCCAAAAAGCCTCAAAAGTCCCATATTACTCTCCTCAGAGGCTGGGAGGCCCACTGTGATTTGTGACTACAGATTATATGAAGTGACTAGACTTGCATGGCCGCAATTGGCAACCATCATCGTGGGGATGGCAAGAGCAATTCAGCAAATTTATGGCACATTTCAAGAGTGTCATTTTTACAATCCCATAAGTGCAGTGAGTTACTCGTAAGTTGTCGTTTTTCCCATGCCGTTTGTTGGGAGTGAAATTCCTAGATTATCATTGAGTTTCAAAAAGTGAATGACATCAATTTTATTTGACTTGTTTAAGGCCTTTGCCTCTTAATAAGCATTGTTATATGAGACTACTGCTTTAAACACGCCCCGTGCCATCAGTTATGACTCAGGAGAGGAGAGGACAACTTCTATCATTATCACTGGTTTTATTGAGCGGCTCATTCATCACATTGACACATTATTCTCTATAAAAGCGATGGGGTTTCAAATAGAATAGAAGGTGGTCAGAGTCAGAGGAAAGCAAAACACCATTTATTTTTTATTTAAGAAATCCATTTACTCTGTGAACCTCTGTTCTCTTAAAGAAACCACATTTAGTGGAGCCTCCACCAATAAGGGACATTGTTCTTCCTGTAGCTACTGTGTGTGTAATAATTCATTAGATCTGCCAATTATTGTTTCTACTCCCAATGGGAGACAGGAAGAGAAGAGAGCAAAGAGTGAGAGGAAGTACGTTCCACTGCTTCTTGCTCAGGACTACTGACTCCAGAGCCAAAAGACGCGGATGTTTCCTCTTTTTTTTTTACCCTCTTCTTTCTTAAGGGCTTTTGGAGAGCTGCACACAGGCGTGCTGTCTTTACTGTGAAGTGCAGCCCCTTTGTTACCAGGCCTCTGGTGACCTCACCCTGCTGAATGAAGTCATTGACTGAACTGCAGGAAGACAAACCAGCGTTCGAGGTAATCCAGGTCCATCAGCGGCAGAGCTGCTGGGCGCTGGGCGGCAATGCTGGCTCGGTTAATGCTGCCCCTGGGGCGATGCGGGGTAGTTACCGAGTTGACAGCTAGCTGATATTGCGTCCTTCATATTCTGAGCACATCAAAGGCAGGCCTCCTGGATAAGCGTCAGAGGTCGTGGGTGGAGAATGGGCCTCTCACCACTGCTGGTTACAGAGTGCGGCATGACCTCATCCCTAACATACTCAGCCAGAGTTGGGATGATGGAGGGAGACGGAGGGCCGTTGGGAGAACAATTTGGATGTTTAGCCACCTGAAACTCACTTTTTCTAAACATATATTTCCCGTGGTGAATAAAATAATAATGATAATCACCTCCTCCCTCTGCTCTCCACTTTTCCCCCTCTGGCTGTCATTTGTGTCTCCTCTGTTGACATTCCAACCTGTCTGTCTATGTAATTTGCCTTGCGTGATGGCATGCCGCTCTGTCCAAAAATAAAGAGACCCCCTTTGAGACATCACCAATTAGAGACACCAATTAGATTTGAAACCAAGCACTCTACTTGGGCTGCAGGCGCTCACAAGGCCCTCCTGCCTGCCTCATCCCTGTGTGGGTGTGTGGTTGTCTGTTTCATAATGCCTTTGGAGATATACTAATACCCCTTGTAGTATGTTTATTATTTTAGCTCACTTTGTGTGGTGTGATGTGTGGAACGTGTATAGACTTTGAGCTTGACATTGGGATTTCCTGTGTTGGTGTAGGAAGGTCAGGAGCAGAAGTAGTTGTTGTTTCAGGCACTTTATGAGGGCACAACAGTGAAAGCTAGTGAGCCTTGTCTAAGATGAAGAGAGCCATTGGCTCGCCAGCCAGTTGCTGTTATGCTAACAGTTCAGCACTCTATGCAGAAAATGACCCCTTTCTGCCCTTTTTGAACAAAATAGACTTTTATTTTATCATTTATTGCCATCTTTTCATACGAAGGCAGCAGTCATTTGGTAAATGTTGATGGTGCGGCGTGTTGTGTGTGCCTGAAGAGGCGGGGGTGTTTCGTGTCTGAATTCTGAGCTGTGAAGGATGCTGTTTCTTTGGGGACTTTGATTTAATGGATGATCAATGACCTCAAGATTCACATTCACAACAGGGGAAAGAAAAAGAATGAGGAGCTGAAGACTCAATGAGTTTTACTAGATTGTATGTCCGTATTGATTACCTTGAAAATATGAATTGTTTTTGAAACATGAAATCTTCTTTTTGATTGCCGAGGGGTTGAGTTTCCTTTGAAGTGTAGCTGAGGGCAGACAGGGAAACAGGTCTTGGTTCTTTTCAGGATTCAGTTTCTGTATTAGATGAGATATTGGTCAACCATAAGTATGAGAGCCTGATTGAGCAACAGTGGTTTTTATGCATGTTGCATGGGCTACAAGGTCCGATAAGAGGTCCATTCAACCAACAGCAAATGGACTCTGATGTCTTAGCATAGTACAAGCACAGTTGGATAATTTATTCTGACTGATTTCCAGCTAATTACTGCCTTTTCCCTCTCCTTCCCTTTGAACTGCCCATAAAGGTAAGAGGAATCGGGAAATGGGCTGAAAACGTACTGACAGATAGGACTGTGTTCTCACTTTTGAATTATGGGCACAGTTGGATGTCAGGAAATATATTGCTTTTTAAAGGATATTACTAACCCTAATATTTACGAACAGTATACTTGTTCCTGTTCTGCATACTCAATGCTTGACATTCTATAATAGTGTATTAAGTGATGTTGTGTTGTTAGATTTATATTGTCCTCAGCATAAAAAGGTAACAAGTAACAACTGTACACTGCCCACATAAAGAAAAGAGAATATTTTGTCTGCTTGCATATGGTTGCTTGTCCTTTGTATGTATATACAGTATATGCATATAACTATGCAGTACATGTGCAAGTCTGTACTACTGATGGGTCACATGTCATGACAGAGGAAGGACACTGTCCTCTGGTATGTTTGCTGTGCCCTCTCCCTTAATTTTGCCTGTGTGGCGGAGGTGTGAAGGGGAGCCAGGAGATGACATCATGCAGCGGGCACAGTGTTTGAAGTGCCAGTCCTGGAAAGACCACTTATAGCAATTAGGATGTCATGAACAGCGTTTACTTGAAACATTGGCTGGTTTTGGCATTTGCCTCCATTTACACCTACTAACTAAGTTTGATCTCCATAATTATCTACCCACATTCCTCACTCCTGACAGCTCTCACCTGGAGAGGGCTGAATGCAGGGCAGCTACTCACTATTGATTGCATCAAAGTGTCAGAAATTGCAACATCAAAAATAATAACTGATATTCGGTGACGAGCTGCTCTTTAGATATTTTCTTTAAAAGCTCTCTAATTTGTGTCTTACATGGTGCCAATGTGTGTGACTGTGAGGGCTTAAAAGCAAATAGGGAAGTGCATTCATTATTGAACCCCTATTTACATATGGCAGACATTATAATACGAACTGGTGAAATAGATATCGTTTATTCTGGTGCAGCTTTTACGCCATCCGCACTTCTTTCAGGACTTGCTCAGCATCTGTCCACTTTGCTTCCTTCCTCCTGACTTTGAAATATTTTTGCAGTGCCTTACAATACATATTTGGCATCAACATCTTAAATGTCCATCATAGGGGGCAACAAAAGGTGACAGGGTGGTGCAGTGTGAAGTGACCATTCCACAACTTCAAAACACAACGTGATTTGTCCAGCATGCACACAGTGTGCAAGAATGTTGAATGTGAGGAAGCAGTTGCTGGAAGTGCACGTATTGATGGTAAAAGATTGAATTTTGATTCTCATGTGTATATTTTCATGCATTAACTCACCAGTAAATGTAGCAGAATAAAACAATTTTAGATATAATGAATGGCAAACTGACATTAGATGAAAACTTTGTGGAAAGTTTTCACAGGTTTTAAAACTGATCTCAACTAAAGAACTCTCAAGGCCCTTATTTTGCTCACCTGAACTGCTGTGCTAGCATGACCAGCTACTGTCCTCAGATAATGCTCACAGAAGTATAAGCGGTGTGCTGGCAAACACATAAATATTCTGTCCAGGCGGTGTGTCCAGAGGGTCTACTTGCAGCAATATTGGCAGGCTCTTTGAGGGTGACATCCATATTTCAACACCTATCTTGACTTCGACCTTGCCGAGTTGCATTAATAACACACATTTACAATACATAATCTCTTTCTTGTTCTTAAGCGTGTATATTTTTCTCATTCCGGCAGTGGCATTCGTTTTAATTGTGGACATCAGAAGGAATAATTTTACAATGTCTTACACGCTTTAGTGTTTCACTAAGACCATTTGCATCACCTGCCCAGTGTCATGGATGGGGCTTAGCCTTGCTGAAGTGGTGAGTATTACTTCAGTGAATTGAAGGGGACAATTGTATGTTAAAGCAATGAATTGAGATGAACCCAGTCAGCCAAGGTTTTGCAAGGATGAAATTAAATCAATGTAGTGGCGAATAGAGCTACTTTACCAGAATAAATTAATGCCAGCAGAGGAGAGGCAGGTTTGCTTTGCAATGACAAATGTTGATTTCCCGGTATTAAAGTGATTTATTGAGGTCATTCTTTAAATCACAGACAGGAGATGATAAATGTGCTACTAATAATAGGGCCTCTGCATTTTATCTCTCACTCTCCCTCCTGCAGGATCGCCCAGGCTCTTAGAGGCACTGCTGTGCCACACTCATCTAAAAGCACCCTTAGCCTGACTAAATCCCAACAATGCAGAAGTACAAGAAAAAACATCCGCCTTGTCCTTACATGCTGCGAAGGTGTCAGAAAATTAAAATCAAACACGCAATCACATTGTTCTGCAAATGCACCCTTTTTTAAAAGCCCACTAATCTGAAAAGTCACCGAAATTCAACCCTATCGGCGTTTGTAGACATTATGATAATCTTCCTACCAAAAGGGCCCTGTTTTTTTTTTTTTACTGTCTCTTACCTCCATCTTAAAGGTAAGCACTTTGCCTATATACACATGACGAAACCAGAGCTGCAGGAGCTGTTAACAGCGGCTCTCGTATCTACAGCATTGAGCATCTGTTGTGGAAGAGCGAAGGCTCTTTTCAGGTGCAGATGAGCATCTCATTGATAGGGTGTGCTTTCTTTCCTCCTTGCAGCCAGCCTCCTGATGATCAATCCAGATGCTGACAGGGCAGGGGCTTTGTGTGCCTCATAGCGGAACAATGTCTGCCAGGGAGGCGGAGCACCTGAGCCACCTCCCATGCGCCTGCAGATTAGCCCCAGCCTGCTTTGATGGATTAGCATGTAGAAAAATTGCTTGATTATTGATATGAAAATGTTTTGGGAGGGGGGTTGAAGATGTGGTTCCTGGACTGGTGTGTTTCTGAGGGATGTGTGTTGTGTGTGTGTATGTGTGTGTGCGCAGCAACAGTAGTGATTATCTACCTCACTTTCCTTCTCTCACCTGCTTTTGTATCCCACTCCCACAGAAAAGAGTGGTACAAGGAAGGCAGGGACAGGGGAGAGACAGAGTGAGCCTGGGCTCTCAGGAGAGACACATTCAGGCGCCCTTCATGAAATATTGTTCATCATCATGTGTGGGGCTGAGCATTGGGGAGATAAGGCCTGTCTAAAAAAGTAAGCAGAATGTCCCTGTGAGATATTTCAATCCCCATTCCCATTCCTTATTCATTCATTCAGAGTGAATATGAAATGTAGCAGGACCTTTTTTGAGCCAGCCCGAGAAAATGATGACATAATCACCTCCCTTTTAATTGCTTGATTTGTCAATCCCTCACAATCCTGTGCTGCTGCACTGTACATCTCCTGTCTCCAACATCATTTTACTGTCAAATATTACCCTCGGTGACAGAGCAAGGCCTTGCATTTGCATAGTTCTGAATTATGTTGATGTTACAGTACACATTAAATACAACACTTCCAAAAACTGTGCATAATTATAGCACTTAAAATGCACATATAAAAGGGCTCAGTGAGCAGCTTGTACTTTATGACCTGAACCTAATCAGCCCCAGAGAATGGCAAGACAGCACTGACAAAAAAATTGTTGCATCTTGGGCATTTTCTTAGGAAAGACATCATCAGCTGTTAACCCTGTTGAGAAACAGCAGAGCTGAGGTTGTAAACCGAATGAAGATTCCCTTTCAGAGCTCCAGTGTTTATTACCATGCCTTGCTGAAGCACGAGGTGCAACTCCCATAAATGTGACTGACATAGTTATGGTGAGCTCTATCAGTAAAGAATACAAGATGGCAAGTAAAACCAGCACTGGTCACGTAAGTCATCTGTTCAAAGCCAACTGACGCAATTTAAATCAAGCAAAGCACCTTTTTGACTTTTATACTTAACTGTCTCTACTGTCAGACATCAGGTTTGCATCACTGTGAAAAAATTACCATTTCTGACAATAATAATTTAAGCAAATATCTTTTTCTAGACTTTCACCCAGGGTAGCTCTTTGAACAGAGGATATCACCAGCACTCAACTGGGTTGGGGTTCATTTTGATAAATACATCCACTCGTCCTTTAAGATGTTCTGAATTAAAACACTGACCAAATACCTCAGTATTTTGAACTGAGAGGTGCAGTAAACAGATCCCATGTTTAGCGAGAGTATGGATATACGAGATGAGATATGGGGGTCGGCACAGGCGATAGTTGTCCCACAACTATCAGGCACTACCCGTTTCTGACAGCCGGAGGATGAGGATGAGGGATTTGTGAGAGCCGTGGATTAGCTTCGTGGTTACCGCTGTTCTGATCACAGGAAGTTGGGCCCTGTCTGTTAAATGTCATCCATGACCGACTGACGAGACGCCACTCTCTCACGGCCCAGGTCTATTACTGCAGACGGAGACCTCTCGGAAGACCGGTCCCTGACTAATGGAAACAGTGTGTGCACAGTCTGAACTCCAGAACTCCTGTGACAAACACAAGTAACGCAAAAAGCGTGTGTTTTACAACCCCACGTGTAAAGGTCCAGTCGTAAACTAAGAATTTACGCCCTTCATTAGAGGTAATACAATGCACATAACTCTAACGTATAACAATTGGGATAGCTATAAAGTAACCATTTTATACCTTCTCAAATCTGTGACTTGTAGGTGACCCTGGTACAGGCAATGTTAGGGCAGGCAGATTTACAACGACTGCATATTCCCTCTGATAGGCCTCTGCGTTTTTAGGGAATTAAAGGTGCCAAAATACAAAATGACTTAAATAATAATTTTATGCACCCTATCAGAAATATTAGTCTCCAAAGCATAATTTACAACTTGTAACTCAAGTTTTTTCTTCAAGGAGATTTCACATTGATTCATGTCTAACTTTGGTTTTATAGCCAGTTGGGGAAGGATAGAAATCCACCTCTGTTTTGCTGGTTGTTTCTTACTCTAAGGCCTCACCCTGTTGGTCCATTAATATGACATATGAGGTGTAAAAAATAGCTCAGGTAAAGGTATTCAAAATTAACAGACTGTTCATACAACTCTATAGTATCAGGACATTTTCTCTAGAGACTTTGTAGTGGGTGTGCAAGGCCTTTTGTTTAACTGTGACCACATCTTTATAAATAAGCCACAATTCATCAAAGTCAACAAAGTTTTGTACACACCCTCTGTGGAAAATTTGCAGCTCTACTGTATCAGTAACCGTACTGGGTGCGTAGCAGGGGGAAGAGTTGAATCACATCCTTTTTCAATTTTCTCATAGTAATTTGATAGTTAAACCTATGCTACAGTGCTTGAGATATGGTGCTGTAGTTGTGAATGAAACAGTGGAAACACTCAGGCTGCAGTCCATTCTTCTTCTGTGCAGCATGACACAGTCAGTCACCTGACTGCCATCAGTGTCAAAGGGTGGCACACACTCAGCGGGGGATCCTGAGTGGAGCCCATTGATGAGATGAAACAGGTTGACTTCTCCCTCGGTCTGAAGTGGAATGAAAAACAAATGTCATGGAGGGTGACAGAGAGCGTCTGTGTCTTATCAGCCTGGCCAATGTGAGTGATGGCTCTTATCTGGCCCCCTGCTCTGTGGCTGTTTATTATCCTAAGGTGGCAAGGCGGTGCTGGGAAGAGAAGAGGACTGGGAGCCCCTTCGTGATCCATCACTCCGGAGGTCTCCTTCCCCTCTTATCTGACCGCTACACGGATAACTGCAGCTCTTGTTTACAGACGCCAGCCCATTTGAATGAGTAGCAGGCACAGGAAACGATTCCTTTGCTCTCTTTATCAGTCCAGGTGAGTCATAGGGAGATGGAGTGTGCCACTTCATTTTCTTTGAGCACCCAGACACACACAAAAAAGCGGGCCGACATATACAGAAACACACATGTACACTAGCATACACACACACACACACACACACACGCACATACATACATAAACGCATACTATTCTTCTCCAGTGTGAAATAAATGGAGGTTGAAGGGAAAAGGAGACGATAGATGGTGAATACATGGCAGTGCTGCACACACAAGAGGGCAACCTTGTGTGTGGCCCAGTTTATCTCTATTCATGAATTACATTCATTTCTGTTATCATGTTTTTTTTCTTGGTTATCTGAGCCAGCATGTGTTGTCAGTGTATACAAGAGTGAGAATTGATATGAGAAAAAGAAATGATCTACATCTGTGGTGGTCAGTGAATACTCTACTGAGGTTATAGCATTACAGAGCGTCATATCCTGAATAGGAAGTGTTGTTCCTATATTTACTTGTGTTTTTGAAAGGAAAACCTCAATAAAGATGGCTATTTTTTTCACTTGTTCCATTTCCTTTCGCCATCTCTGTTGGGATATTCCTGGTGCTCCGTGGCAGGGCAGAATGTGTGGGTTTCCATTTCAAACAGGGCTCTCATGTCCATCACATCACCAGGGGTCTCTCCTAAAATACATACCTTCTGTCAAAGCTCGAGGATAGAGGGTGAATGGAATGGAGCAATGGCAGGAAGGAGGGAAAGAAGTGAGGAAGAAGTGTTTAAGGCTACCGGTCGCCCATTCCCTCGGGGTTCAGTGGCAGGCAGGCTTTCTCCTCAGATTCAAGTCAGCCTTCACTGAGGCTGAAATAACTAGAGTATGTTTGAATGTACAGAAGAGGAGAGGGGGCCCGGAGGCCACTGCCTGTGAACCGACACAGTAAACCCCAGTGAAAACTCTCCTACCGCCACC
>BRZM01000721.1:8689-57662 GCA_033238685.1 Lates japonicus | reverse complement strand
ATGTTCGACGTCTCCCAGATACAAAGCAGTCACAACAACAGGCATCTCATCACAGCTCACAGCAGTGTTCCTCTCTTTCCTATTTTTCTTTCTACTAGTATTATATACACTTTCCCTCTAACGACCTCCCAACTTTCTCCCCTCTCCAGCGCAGGAGACGCCCGTTGGCTCCCCAGGCGGGCAGCTGGCTCCACATCAGACACATCCGGTACGCAGGAAAACCCAGATTGTTTTGTGAGGGCAGCCACCGTGGTGGCCGTCAATGGACCGTTGCCGGTGGTTGCACGAATCACAGATCAGCAGTGACCAACTGGTAACGCAGAATTCCCTGGTACAAAGAAAACACAGAGCTGGTTTAGACAGAAAAACACAGACTGACCATTGAAAGTTCATTCCATGCGGTGGTGCTTGATAAAATATGGAGTGATAAACTCAATAGTGATCAAAGACATCACCCAGGATCAAGCGACACCGGTCAAGAATCCTGTAGTAAAGCACAGTGTTACAGTTTTATTGTCACCCTGAGGCATGATGAAGAAGTCAGCATGGAGTGCGTATGGTAGAAATTGAATTCATACCAGGCTGTTGTAAAGCTAATCAGAAGATAATTCCCCTCTTGGCAAAGTATTGCATTGAGCTCGTAACTGATGTTTTGTAGGAAAACCCTGTAATTAATATTTAAAGAATTAGGAGGAGACTGGGAATCAGTAATGAACTATAAAATTAGCCATGTTAGAACCTTCTTAAAAGTACTAGAAGAACAGTTTGGGAGAGATTTATAACTTTTCCTCATGTGCACAGCAAATATGGGAAGCAGCATCCAGCAGCCGTTAGCTTAGTTTAAAAAAAAGATATTCACTTTTAACATGTTTGCTGCTGTGGCACGGCAGTCATCGCATCGTTACATTCGATTTTACCCTCTTCTCCACCGTTGAAGTCAACACTTTTGCAGTAGACTGACAATTAAGACAAACCGTAGAATACCGTGAAACGTGGCTACTTTGTATGTTCACATTTTTACAATATCCACAGCAGCATCTTGACAGCCAGGGTGGTACTTAAGCGTTTGGCAGCAAGTGAATGACAGGTCAACAGCGAATTACACACTGGGAGCCCTGGGTATACAATATGTGAATTACAGATAATATGATATAGCGCGAGAGGACAGCAGAGGAGATCATGCAGAAAGCAAAACTTAAAACCAAATCAGTTAGGCTTGCCAGTATAAGGCTTATTTTACCGGATAAAAAGTAAATAAAACAAGCAGCACTAGCAAACCAAAGAGAGAGAATATAAAACTATATACAGTCCTAAACAAATGCAACTGTATAGGAATGCTGAACTAAACAGAGGCAGCCCACTGGTTAGAGCTCCTGTGAATACGCAGTCTGCTATGGTCTTGAGTGAGCAAGATACTATTAAAACAAAGGAGGAGTGGATAAAAATATAAGTTTATGTTTTGTCACACAACAACATACACTGTGAAACACCGCCTAATGCATTTAGTGGGTTTTCTGAGTATTTTTTAAGATCTATGAATAGTTTAAAGTTCCCGTTGTTTTGTATAAAAGCAACTCTAGTACAACGCGTAGTTTAATTATGTTTTATACACAGTCAGCCATTACTAATATGTAGTCTTTCTGTCATGTCATTGCATCAATTCTATTTATACTGGGAAGTAAATTAACATGTTGCACAGTCTAGCTATGGATGTAATAGGGGATTCACAACAGTAAAAGATAGCTGAATAAGTGTTGCTGTACATACAACACACATTGCATAATACACATACAGAGAGAGAAAAGCAGCATTATTTTCATTGATACGACAGAAAATCAAATTAATTTAAACCCACAATATCTTGTGTATAAAGAACATTCTATTAGAAAATATTTAAATTAACAAAGTTTTGAATAAAATATGTTACTGTCCAATGACTTCATAAAAACAGCAGTCATCCATTGTCTCAAAGCTATTTAGTTGAATATTTCTGAGTAAAATGATGAATAAGATCCAATGTTAGGTTGCACAGAGCATGAATGTGCTAATTGAACAGGCACATAATCATACCTTTGATCATCAATTTCATCCAAACAGGGCCGTCTGTTCCAGACGAATACAGTTGAAGTTCAAAAGAAGTGCTCCTGAAGTCGGAAGAATATCCCTTTGAATAACATCTAGAGCCCGCCTTAATACCATAACGTTTCCGCAGTTTTGCTTCGCAGCGACAGGCCACATGGGGCACGCGGTGTGGAAAGATGCTCCTCTCAAATGTCCATATCGTGTTCTTTCTGTAATTTGGGCATTTCACTCTGCTCTGATTCCTAAAAGAAACAAAGGAGGAGGGCTCTGATCTCCGCCGAGTCTCACGTCGTGTGTGTCTGCACCAGCACTAGCCCAGGGGGAAGTAGTGATGTGGGCCAGCCCAGGAGAAATAGGGCGCTAGAGTAGCTGATAATGGGTGAGAGATTCTCCATTTACATCTTTTTCTCTTCAGCAAAGAAAGAAACAGTGATCCACATTTCCCAACGAAACCCTACTCAGTCGAATATTAATAGGAAACCAAGTGGAACCAGTAATCCTGAGGTTTGTTACTCATTTTTCATTTTGATCTTACAGTATTGTGTCCCAGCACTGGGTCCCAGACATATTCAACTGAATATTGATCTTGTTTAGGCTGGTCACTGGCTTGCTGCGTATCTCCTCAAGTGCCTGGCTTGCTAGTTTCTGCACAGCCAATTGTTCCTGCTGTCACCGAGTCCACTGGATCTGAGAAAGTTCAGCAACCTCCTCCTTCCTCCTCCCTTCCTCCTCCTCTTCTCCTCCTGGTCCCAAATTTAGTGGTTTAATACAGTATCTGGGCAGGTGGACACCACACCTGCTCTCAGCACCCACACCTGTAGACAGGAAGTTTCAGCGAAGTAAAGCAGTCAATCAAGATGCGAACCAGCAAAAAGTCAGCTTATTGTTGTCTTGAGTAAGGGATTCTCCAAGTGCTTTCTTCAGAGCGCGCGCGAAAGCACTCTTTACCGCCTCCCCATAGAGGCTGCCCACTGCCCGCCCGGCAGCAGCACGTCGCGCCCACGGAGCCCTCGTATCGGCCTGCTGCCAGCCTGATATAGTTGTGGTATGGGACCGGTGTGGGCCTGAAATCAGAAGGAAAGGGAGTGTTTGTTTTCTGCTACTTGACCTTTTATGTGATCCAGATCCCGTCATGACCAGCAACAACCTCCTAAGAAACGCAGAGGGGAAGGTGTCGTTATAGAGACATGGTACAAAACACATATAATGAGATCACAAACAGAAGCGGGTTGTGTGTGTCAGTATTGTGTGGAATATGGCAGCAGCTATTGAACTGGCATTGAGATGCCTCACTCAATAAGATCGAAACAAGATTTCAAAATTTAATTTGAGCAGCACTAACAGGATTATTTTATGGAAAAGAGTCTTGCTGTGTCAGGTAAGGTCAGCAGAAATGGATGTTTGTCATAGCTGATGAGTGGTAATGTTAAAGTATCTCTTTACCAATAATGGCTGCATAATGTCTTAACTACCCTATGTATACACAGAAGTAAAGGTCGTGGGTGCATGACTGTTCTTGTTCGCTAGTGAAGCTCGGTTCACCTACATAGCTATTGCAATTGTATTCTGCTCAAATGCAATTTTCTCTTATAATCCAGTTACATAGCATACTATTTCATGGGAGGAACGTCTATGGTCAGAGCCTACCTGTGTACTACTCGAGCGTGAATGAACTAAAAATATCTCTGTCTGGAGGAATGAATAAATTCAAAAGAAATTATTAATTATTTAAGAGTACTGGATTACATGCAGTCGAGAGCAACATGCTAACAGCCAGGAAGTTATGGTTTACGCAGTGCAAGCTGCAGTAATCAAACTGTGATTAGATTCCCTAGCCACCCGGCACCGCAGTTATATTATCCAATCAGCTTACATTTCAAGATGTTGCCCTATGCCAGTCGTCCTCATCAAGAAGGAACTGTGCTTAAAGCCGTGCAGCAGTATTAGTGTTGGCCCTGTCCATCATTGAACAGAGCAGACTAGAAACTGCCAGCAAAAAGACTAGGGCCCTGCCAGGAAATAAAAGAGCGTTAGGCTAGACATTTGCCTCACATTGGATGGAACAAGTAATTGCAACAAGATCCATTTAGCATTCAGAACGGTGGAGGAAGGTTTTACATATCGGTGTCAGAAGAGCGCTATTAAGTGTGGATTTGGCAAAGAAACACCACACACCCGTACTGCCTCCATCACATCTCATCTATAATTTATGAGACATCTATATTCCATCGAGCTTGTCAAGATGCAAATTAAGAACTATATAGAATATTTAGATCACAGATCACATCAATGCAGCTAAAAGAAATTTGTTAAATTACAAGCTCCAAACTGGGAATGTTAACTTTTCTCTCTCTGTGAAAACAGCCTGTAATTATGGCTGCTTTATACCCAACAAAACATAGACTTTATTACAGCCCACTCCAAAACCTACCGTACCCATCCCTGTAATGCGTTTGATGAGTCTACAAGATAGCATTGAAGCATGTAAACGTAGCCCCTACCCAGGCCTGTAATCTCCAACAGCAGGGAGAGCTCAGTTTCACCATGGTAAACAAGTCCAACAGCAGCAAGGTATGTCTGAGATATTTCAGCACAACACGTAGCTAGTTATTTTAAGATGCAGGGTGAGTCCAGGAGAGTTAGTGAGGTCAAAACTTGGCCAAAAGCTAGTACCCCTTTGTGCTCTCAACGACGGAGTACAAGAATTGTTTGAGACTGCCCAAGGAATCCAAATTGCAGAGGCTCTGCCCATCCCAAATAAACATTGTGTGATAGACTCATAGATCCTGCAGGAAGAAATTATCCTTCCATAGTACAGTCTAACATGTTATTACAAAGGTGAAAAGTTGGAGAAATAATACTTTTGTATCAACCCCTGTTGGTTGAAAATCAATCAAAAATTCACCAAGAGAAACAACTGAAGCTAACAGAAGAGCACGTTTACAAAAAAGTGTTGTCAAACACCATTCTTCTGACAAGATTTCCATAGAGTCTCATGTCGTCTAACTCGCTGGTAGTTTGCAGCTGTAGTGCTTCTCTCCAGTGGTAAAGTCTGTCAGGATCTTTGACAGTCAGCAAAGTCAACAGTCAACAAAAATCCCTGAGAGCAGAAGCCACTGGGCCAGACTGGGGCCAACTCTCTCCTAGATCAAAAGCCTAACCGGAGAAACACAGTTGATGCGGGGGGGATATTTTTCACCTGTTCCAGAGATACATGATGACAGTGTTAAAAATGTAAAGTGTGCATGTGCAGGTGTGCGCACATGTTGGGTGGGCTTACATGCATGTGACTGCATGTTACTTTATTCACAGTGTCGACAGTGAATTTTATGTGGATTTCATAGTTATTTGCTTTACCCCATATCTATCCACACCCAGATTTAATCACCAGAAATGTAGAACTGTGGGACCGAGCCTTAAGGCATCTCGCTTCTAAGTGAAATTGGAAACCAGATTCATCCGGGGATTTTGATCTCCCACCACATATTGTTTGGTCTTTATTGGCCATCTCCCATTCCAGCCTAAGGCTGTAAGCTGTGTTAGTTCTCAGACTGAGGGAGGTATCAGAAGCTAGGATTGCAAAAATGTGAGAAAGAATATTTCATTCAGACAATGTTTCTACATTGCATGGTTATAAAGAGAGGGATTAATTCAGTGTTCAAGAGTTAAGAATTTATAGCAAAGTTCCCTTCAAAGACAATGGCATTAAGTGGTAGAAAAATTAGGCCATATTATCTACAAGAGGTAATTACTGCATGACACTTTCCTTGTCGTTGGTTTGGGACTTTTGAGGTCAAGAATCCACAAATGTATGACAACATTAGGCTAAAGAACTTCATTTGGTACGTTCACCACAATGCTGTGACACAAGAATTTTGTTACACGTTTTAGTGCCAAGTTGAGTTTAAACAATTGGTGGGAAATGTGTAATGTGATTCGCCTGATAGTCAGGATGTATGGCCATTTTGTTACCAGCTCATTAGTTATTTTCTGAAGGGGGATGATTTGATTTTGCCCTAAATTACTATTAATGAATTTCATGCTGGCTGTTCTGACATTTCCTGCCTACAGTGAAGCTTCTTTAGCCACTGTGCAGTTAAGCTTACACTGACATTTTAAAGAGAAACTCAAGACTTAAAATCCACGTTGTTAATGCGAGGACAGTTTCCTCTTTGAATATGTGATACTGCAGGGCCAGATGTACACAGATGGCATTATCACTGTTATAACATGGACAATTACAAAAGAATCAAGGCTGTGTTTAATTAAACCAAAACAAATAATTAAGCAATCAACTCAATTTATTGAAGACTGTGCCTGCTGAACCTAACTAGTGTTTAATCATTTTGTCAGATAGAGGTTAATGGGCTAGCTAGGCTGGCTAACGTTTGCCAGGCAGGTTGCTATTAGTTTTTTTTTTTTTTGTTGTTGTTGTTGTTGTTGTTGGTTTTTTTTAGTACAAGCATTTATTCAAAGATATGTCATGATGTTACAAAAAGTTGCCAAAGAAGGATTAACATACACTGCACTAACATAGATACATGGCAAATCTTAGTATGTATGCTAATAATGCATGTTAAACTCATCTCTGAGTAAAGAATGACTTAATGAACATATTATACGTATTCTATGGTTACATGCAATTCAGTCTTCATGAGCAAAGATTTATAACACTGACCATTTACTTAAAATGCCTCAATCTGTCTGACTGACATTGCTTGTTAATGTCACCAACTTAAATTCCCCAGCAACAGTTTTGTTTGGCTTGGATACTTCTTCAACTAAAAAAAAAACTGCAACAAATTTTCTATGTATTTTACACTTTTTAGAAAAAATGTATAGTGAAATTGATACCTTTGCCATTGATGCCTTCTCTAAAAATAAAATACTCTTTGGATCTTTGGGGTCTTTTTCCTTTTTTTTAACTGAAAAGCCTATGAATCTCTTGAATGCTGTTAGCTAAAACACCACTTATTAGTCCAAGTCTACTGCTCAGTTAGTTAGTTTGAGCCTAAGAAATGACAGAACATACAGTATCAAGCTTGGATAGACCCTTGAAGGAATCTCCAAATGAAGCCTTTGGTTTCAGGATCAACGAGTTTACTTGAGTGTATGTACAGTGTGTGAACACCCGTGCAAAAAAGGAAACTAATTTGTCTGTAATCATTCATACTGTTATGAGATGTTTGGATAAAATGAGTGAGCTGACTTTGCCAAGATCCACAATTTTCCTTCAGAAATACTCAAACTCAACCCACCTAAGTGGTGTTGGAACCAGGTCTGAGGAAGGTCTCCAAGCCAGGGTGAAATCTTAAGAGGAATTTGAGACAGAGGTGCACCATCAAGTCATTCAACATCAAAAATGGAAGAGACAGCTAATGTGATGTCTAACACGGCCCACAACAATTAACTGTTAAGTAGACATTAACAAGACGTCATAGTGTCTTTTACAAGCAGGAAGACAGGTGAGAGGTCTGGAAGACGTTAACAGTGAAAAGGCTTTTCATCACCATTGGCCCTGGCTCAGCCATTGTATAGTGGACCTCACAGGATGATGATGTCTATCCCACACCCACTGTTCAGTTCAAATGAAGAATACCTGACACCACTAAATCGCTAAGTCCAGAAGCTTTAGCCCATTAAGTCAGTTTGGAATATGCTGAATAGATTAACTCTGCCTGCCCTGTGAGGAAGAGAAACACTTTTAAATCACACACTTTGGTGAAAGGACACAGTTTGACAAAGGGTGAGCAGCAGCATACAGCTTTTAGTCAGAGTTAAGTCATTAGAGTCATCACCTAAGCTAACAGCCCTCATTTGTATGCATAGAAAAATAGCTGTGGTAGAGAGGCTTGTCAGAATAATGCACTCTAACTTATTAATGAAAAACAGCAATTAGTGTTTGTTCTTAGACTGGACCGATCATAAATAACTTGTCTGAAGGCTGAATATGAGTATCTTCACTACAGGCTGATGTGCCTTTTGATTATTTCATAAGTTTTTGTATGCACCATTTCTAAATAATAACTTCAACTAAGCTAATAGCTCATTAGACTTGAATTTTCAAGGTCAACACTTTAGCTAAAAACTTATCAGTAAAGCCACAGCCTTGACATACCCAGACAATCACAAATGTTTACAAAGTCAACATTCCTTTAAAAGGTCAAACAGAAACATTTTAAACTCTTCAAAATTCATCAGCTCTCTTCAAATAGTGAATAAATGGCAAAGCAACATGGAAAACAAAGCAGATGCAGTGAAGATAAAAGGCATTAATATGTGTGAATCATCTTGTGAATGAAAACTCTATGCTCATTTAGAATTTATGTCTACTTGAATAGACCACTACAAGTAAATCCCAAGAATAAAACATAACTCATAGTAGTAACATTTTCACATTTAATACTGTACTACAAGTCAATTTTGGATGGTTGTATGGAAACATGCATAATCTTTGCCAAGCTCTTATCACACTTTACTGCCTTAATGTATGTGTGACCACATGTATAACCTGCCTATGAGCACACAAATGGTCACACATACATTAAGGCAGTAAAGTGTGATAAGAGCTTGGCAAAGATTATGCATGTTTCCATACAACCATCCAAAATTGACTTGTAGTACAGTATTAAATGTGAAAATGTTACTACTATGAGTTATGTTTTATTCTTGGGATTTACTTGTAGTGGTCTATTCAAGTAGACATAAATTCTAAATGAGCATAGAGTTTTCATTCACAAGATGATTCACACATATTAATGCCTTTTATCTTCACTGCATCTGCTTTGTTTTCCATGTTGCTTTGCCATTTATTCACTATTTGAAGAGAGCTGATGAATTTTGAAGAGTTTAAAATGTTTCTGTTTGACCTTTTAAAGGAATGTTGACTTTGTAAACATTTGTGATTGTCTGGGTATGTCAAGGCTGTGGCTTTACTGATAAGTTTTTAGCTAAAGTGTTGACCTTGAAAATTCAAGTCTAATGAGCTATTAGCTTAGTTGAAGTTATTATTTAGAAATGGTGCATACAAAAACTTATGAAATAATCAAAAGGCACATCAGCCTGTAGTGAAGATACTCATATTCAGCCTTCAGACAAGTTATTTATGATCGGTCCAGTCTAAGAACAAACACTAATTGCTGTTTTTCATTAATAAGTTAGAGTGCATTATTCTGACAAGCCTCTCTACCACAGCTATTTTTCTATGCATACAAATGAGGGCTGTTAGCTTAGGTGATGACTCTAATGACTTAACTCTGAAAGTACCCTGAGATAGCGTCTGGCCAAATTGGCGCTACACAAATAAAACCAGCTTACTGACTGACTTTAAAAATTATGCTGGTGTGTTACTGAACCTTAGACCTTGATCCTAATTATCAATCTCACCAAAATACATTTTTAACAAATTTGCTCCATTTTAACAAGTGTTTGGGTACGATAATATTTGGTTCATTTGATAATTTATTCAGGGACAACTATGAACAGGATATTGGAGTAGATATGAACGGTTTACCCCAGACCTCAACATGAAATATCAGAAACTAAAAATATAGATGCTATGTACTTTAGTCTCATATAGAATTGTTATTACAATGAATTCACACCATGGGTTGGTCAGGTGCAAACCTTGCTAGAAGACAGCAGACCTGTAGTAGGAGGATCCAATGCCTTGTTTAAGATGCTTCAGAAGAGAAGCATGAACCTGGATTTGAAAACAGTATTTTCGATTAATTGTCACACAGAGAGGTGTTTTACAATCTGCAAACTATGTTGTGTGTGCTGAAGGGGAGGTCTAGGTCAGATATGCATCACTGTAAAGAAATAAATCCAATTTTAAAAACTCGTGCAAGATTTTAATCTGGTATGTATATCATTACTATTTTATTTTCAACTGAGAGAGAGAGGTGAGGTAACATGTATCTGTGTGTGTGTGTGTGTGTGTGTGTGTGTGTGTGTGTGTGTGTGTGTGTGTGTCTCCTTAACCCCTAGGTCACACCTGTTACCTAGCTCAAGCCCTGGCTCAGGGCAAGGGTGAGGGAGTCACATGACACTTCCTTCACAAGATCTGTCTCAGGACACATACATATTCACTCTATCAGCCAAAGTTATCTTATTATTTATATCATTGAATTTTCTCCCAAAAACAAATGTTGGAAGATTCATACTGGCCGTGAGAACAAGTTTAGAATTATAGATTATTTATTGCACAATCTGACAAGATCTCTACTACAAGCTCTGCTGTATGATAAGAGAAAATACAGCACTTATACAGTATGCTGAAATTAGTTATAATGGCGGGTTAGGGTATGGTGTTATGACTCATGGGTGACTGCATAACAATATCTTTGAAGTGGACTAAATCATGCAATCACACATGAACAACAGTTTATCCCAAAACACTATAATGCCTGAGGAAAAACAGAATCATATATGGCGATACAACATCTTAAAATGACTTATTCAGATTTGAATTACCCAATAATATGCTTTACTTCAATGCCAGATTACAACTGAATGTATTCAGTGCTTTCAAAAAGCAGATTTGCTGTGTAGTAGTGGTATATTATTTGTACATTTCAGTAAGATTTAAAATGACAGATTAAAGTTGGGTACCCTGAGGGTTTATGAATAAATCTTTTTAATATACAACATGTATCTGTGTGATGGACTAAAACTAAGCTCTAATAACACATTTCTCTGTAGCTGGAACTCTGTAAAATACTGATTTAGGCTGGGTTGTTTCCTCCAACAATAATAAGCGTATTTGATGCTCACATTACATATTCTACAGAGACCTAAACAAGCAGGCGCTGCTGATAACAGCTTTACCATTCAAGATTAAGACTAGAATTTGATTTATAATAAGTGGCACTGATATGCTCCACTTCCACCCTAGCCACGTGGCCATCTATTTGATAAACAAATAGCGATAAACCCTCTCGGTTCAGGTGAGGTCTGGGTCACTGATCTTTCTGGCAGAGCAGAACAATTTTCATGCCAATTCACAATGTGAAGGGACAGATTTTGAGCGTCTCACTGCTGCCATTTCACGTCGCCTCTAGGCCAGTGAGTCACCGCAACATTCTTTACAACACCAAAAAGAGCTTATTGTAACAGAAAGGTAATTTTGTCACATTCATCATCTCATCTACCACCCTGTTTAATAGTACAGATCAATGTAGCTGAATGTCTGTGATAAGCAAACAAAAAGGTGAAAACTAGTGGCCCTTGAAATAAATGTCATGAACTGTTCCTGATCCATTTTAGGCATTATATCTATCCAACTGTCGGAACTTTATCTCTATCAGTCAAAAGACACAGGAAGCACTGAAACCATCTTGCAGCCTATAAAACTAAACCATCAGATGCCACAAAGACTATCTTATATTGACCTCACAAAGAATGTCAGGGATGTTCACATTCAGAAATGCTGAAACAATCCAACAAATATTTGTCACATAGCACAGGGTTGGCATCCTAAGCGCTTATCAGAGGCAAAATCTGAAAGCACGGTAAAATCCGCCTCCTCCTCCTCATCCGCTTAAACAGGTGAAGAAGCTAACAATGTCAGGCCTGCCTTACAGCCCAGCACTGTCAACTCACGGTAGTAATCAAAACAAGAGCGAGGAGCAATAAAAGCAAAGACTAGCAACCCACAGTCCCACATAATGCAAAAGAAGATCTCATTTATCCTCAGCCCAGTGTCTGTCTTGAATGGACTGGGGTTTACAGTGGTAATGTACTTCAACTTTCACTGGCCTGAACTTGTGACACCAAGACAGAAAAATGTTTCCTTTCACAAACACATTACTTGACAATAAACAAAAGAGTTCAGCATTTCCTACTATTGCGAAAAGTAAAGGATACTGTAGTTTCAGCAGAGAAAGTGAACTAGGATTTGAACAGTATGCGTGGCTGGGGTCTATTCTTGATGTTTTTCTCTGAAGCTAACTATATTTGCACATTTCCAATCATTTAAGCATTCAATCAAGTCACAGACAACCCCACCCTTGAGATCAGGAATGGCCATACTGCCATGCATAATATCTGTGAAAACCTTTTGGATGAATAATTAACGGCTGATATATATGTACAGAGTGCATTTGTACTCTCCTGCTCATTTTCAAGATCTTACTCGAGGCAGCGCAGTTCACAGCTATTATCATAGCAGTTCATTGCTTATTTCATTTTTAATAGCACTGTCAAATATTCACCCAGTTTAGGCATTTCAAGTGTGAGGCGTCTTTAAGATATGTGTTAGATTAATGGAATGTCTTTGGAGGTTTTGGACTGTAGGTTAGACAAAAGCATATTTTGAGGACGCCAGCCAGGAAAGTGTAGTGACATTTTGCTCTGAGTTTTCCAGCCCTTTTCAGCCAACATAGCGTACTTGTTAATGTTGTTTTGCATTAGTCTGTTATTTACCAGTTCTCACAGACTAACAGGAACACTTTGCCCATATCAGTCTGACTCCACAATGGATTTATTTCAAACTTTCCTAATGGTTTTCAGAACTCACACAGGACACCAAATATCACCTTTGAAAATGTCCATCTCTCCTACAGCCTCAAATTGGCCCAATGCCAGGCTGTGTTCTGATCTACCTTTTTGATTTACAGTGGCAGAGACAGCTATTCAAAAGGCAGCCACCTGAGATAGATATAAGAGCTAGTCATAATGCAAACAACAACAGCTCATTTATACAATACCAGCTAAGCATGTCCCACTGTGAGTCTTGTATAAATATCACTTGACATGATAGGGGATGATGGGTGATCTGGATTTTTGCACATATGGGTCAACCTAATGTGAGGAACACACTGAAGACAGGTCTTTGATAAAATATATATTAACATTTAGGGTGGTGGAATATATCTCAAATAAAAACAATATCCTGCTGTTTAAGACCCTGTTGGTCCCTGACCCCCGTTTGGTAAAGAAACGGTAAAGATAAACGCTGCTCGTCCCATTTGCAAACACTTTAGAAGTTGTGTGTGATTCGGGCTTGTTTCGAACCAGGTGTGCGCTAACCAACTTTTGAGCAAACCAAACACAGACAAGCAGCATCGAATTCTGAACAAACCGGAGTTGCTTGTCAGCATTTCAGTTCTCACCAGTTGCGACAGCAGCAGCAGCAGCAATGTTGCAACGTTATTACGAAGTCAGCACGCAGTCAGTCAGCGGTTATTATCAGTCAGCGTTCGGTGAAGCCACCAACAGCTGTAGCAAACTTCTCCGCTTGTTCCCATCCTTCGGCCTGCACAAAATTGACATTTCTTAAGGCCAACGTAACCATTGCAGAGTCATTAGCTTATTCGTGAGGACACTGCATAGTCTCTGCTGTATGAAACTGGAACTTGGGCAGTCTGGAAGGAAACTGACGTGAGACTTGTGGCTGGAGACACTTCAATTTGGGGGAAAAGGAACCCATAGCTAATCCTTTCCATAATACCTATTTAGACGCCGAATATCGCCCGGTCGGTCCCACCACTTCCTTGGCAAACCATAAATTCCGGTTTTGACAACGTCGTCCCTCGGCAGGAGAGTAAAGAAAACTGAGTGTGTGTTGCCTTAACCTTGCCAGTGCCAGTGATTTTTTCAGTAATAACAGCTCCGCTCTGTGTGGCTTCAGCAACAGCCGCTGCAGTTTTTCCACCAGCCTGAACGCGGGAGCGAGAGCGCACTGATACTGGGCTGGCCAGGACAGCCATTTGAACGCGCAAATTTACAAAAAAGCACACCAGAATGCCCTCATTTAGAACCGTGGAAATCCACCTTCAGCAAATTCAAAACTGTGTTTTACCTGATTTCATAAAAGTGGCAAATTTCAAACTGTAAATGACAGAAGGTTAACTTGCAATATTATAAACTTTGCACTGTCTGCAGTATTTACAATAAAAAGAGATTGTTGTGTTCGATTATAACATCCACATAATTCTTAATTTCATCAGTTAATGAAATAAGGCATTTAAATACTGTAGATGTAATAAAAATTATCTTTACAGTAATCAGTAATGCAGTAATAAATATTGGCCTCCACTAGTAAGCCTCTACTTCGCAGTTAAATTGTCGCATGGCTTGTTTAGAGTCAGTGGGTGGTCAATGACCAGGTGTAACTGGGCAATTTTTAGTGCAATTTTGAAGCACTTGTGCTTTTACTTACTATTTCTATTTAATGTTCATTTACGTGATTCATTGGCTCAACAACACTACCCAGCAGTTGTAGGTAAAATTATATTCACTCTTTATGAGTTAACAGTCTTTAAAGTACTTCTTATACATTAATGCTTCTTCTGGACAGCTCCAAAAAGAGGTCATTATGCAGCGTTATAAACTTTTGATATTGTTGATAGCCTAATATTTAGTGGTGTAATATTACCCAAGCAAAGTGATTTGTCATTTATCAGTATCAGTGGCCTAGTCAGGTAAATGATTGTAGTTCACCTACCCATGTATTAGCCTGTGATTCTATTCTGGGATATTATTATGTACAGTACTTGTGTTTCTGTGACATGTGTATCACATTAGAAACCTTTTTCCATTGATATTCGTAAAGAAAAGTCCCATTTGTTACGATAAGCCTTCGCTCAAAGAATAAATTGATTTCAAGTATTTATTATTATTCAAAACTTGTTTGTCTGGAAAAGACAGCTGACATCACGAGGAAGCAAACACATGTAGTACAAAGCCACAGTGAGTGTGTGTATGTTACAGTTATTGCAAAAGTTGCTTGAGAGCAGCAGTGTCTCTTAACACGACATAATTCCTCATAAGGATAATGACCACTAGAGAGGAAATCCCTCCTTTCCCGCCGCCTTCAGGTGCTGCTGGGAAAATATTCTAATCATAATTAAAAAGCCAAGTGCATGAAAAAAACACATAGCTAAATGTAACTGCAGAATTAATCTTGCCAATTTGTTGCCCAAGTTCTAAGAGCAATATATAGGATAGGATATCAACAGCTGATGTTGCAGCTACAAATTATACATTGAGTTACAGTTCATTGTTTTAGAATTGAACAGAAAAGTGTCATATATGCTGCACTCTGCAAAGTCTTTCTTTGGAATAGAAGTCTAGTTTCAGGCAGCAGCAACATTGGTTTGTGTGACATTTACATCTTTAGAACCTGGATAGAAGAGTTTATGAGGAGAACCTGAAAGCATCATGCTTTTGGGAAGAGGAGGAGGAGGAGCTGAGCCAGGGGTTGACATGTGGGAATGACTCTAGTTTTTTACACATTCCAAGCATTGTTTCCTCCTCCTCCCTGCCCCAGTCCCGGGCACTTAGGCCAAGGATTTTCCAGGGCTGGGGGAGATGGAGTGGATGATGGATCAAGGAAGAGGAAGAATGACTCGCATTTTCCTCTTTTGCCTTTTTAAGAGCAACTCTCTCCTCCTCCTCCAGCTGAATAAATAAGAGTTAGAGGGGTATTGTCGTATACTTTTGAAATGTCTCTCTGGGTTTTGTATAAAACTGCCTGCATCCCTCACCTGCAGGACAGCACCATGTTTGTCTCTAGAGATTATCGAAGGAGTTAACAGGAGATGAAGATAAAGGAGACAATGACTCCAATAACTCCAATAACTCCAGTCAAGGTTAAGTCAAAAGAACTGGTAAAACACTTACCTGGGAAATATCACTTCACCATGTAGACAAAGCATCACTGTCTTTTCAGACACATTTTTAGCTCCACAATTTCTGGCAGAAGCATTACTATCAGTGTTTTGTGATCATTTGTATACAATGGGTTTTCTTTAAGTGCCTGTGCTCCTTGACAAAATAATTTAGAGTTTCCTCTATGGCCAAATTGTTCTGAAGTAACTTCATGAGAGTCAATGAAAGGACATCAATATGCATAAGGCAGTGGTTTAATTTCTTAAAGAACATGCACTATGACATTTTGTTTTGCTTTATGGCTGCAGTGAAGGAAAAAGAGATTTTACGTGCCAGTGCCTTTTTCAAAAAATAATAATATACAACACTTTTTGGAAAATTGAATTTCAGCTCTACAGTTGTTTGTCTGTAAAAATTGACTCACTCTAACCAATGTTTCAGAAGGGGTGTTAATGCAAGTATAGGCAAACCAAGACACACAACTATATACAATTTCTATTACTTTTTATGATATTATCAGTGGAGTATGTCACTACAAAATACTGATATGCATCATGTAGCTGGAAAGTCTGCTAGTCCCAAAGACCTGAGAGTGTGTGAGAGAGAGGGACAGGACGGTGTGAGTCAGGGTCGACTTGAACAGAAGCAATGAAGTTTGAACTGACTCACATCAGCAGCAGAGTTGAAAATGAGGACATTTTCCCAGATGATGGAACAAGAGAAAAAAAAGGAAATGTTACTTTTCCCTATTATGGAAGTAAGAGAAGCTGATAGACCTTTACAGACAGAGGAGCCTCAATCTAAAGGACAGTCAGCAAAATCATGTCCCTCATCACTCTGTATCTCAAACACCATTTAGATCACTACATTTATCTCATATTCTGCACACATTGCAGTACCAATATGTGTTGTTCTGATTGTGTTTCAAGTAGTAATTTATCTCAGTAATTCAGAGTACTTCATCTTTTGGAGGTGCCATTGGAGGTGCTATTTGTCTCCTGTCAAATCCCTTTACTTTTATAAGAACCACTTCTCCACTTGTTGAGAGAGACTGCCATTGGAGCGGCATTGGGAGATGGGGACCGCCACATTTGTTATGGCATGTGTTGTCCTGCCTAAGTATCTTTAAAGGCAAAGCCACAGAGGACAACCAAGACACCAGCTGCAGAGAAGCTGTTCTGCAGCTGACTGTAATATCTGATTGGAATGTCCTGTTGGGGAAATCAACAAGAGAATCATAAAAACTGCTCCTCCGAAACAGTTTCTCTTCTTTGATGATAAGTATTTGAAATAGGACATACACTGAACAGGGGCTTAATAATAGAATGACCTAGTCATGAAGAAGAAATTAAACCTGAGTTATTAAAAGTATGACTAAGTAACAGATTTTCCAATGTACCCACTAAAGTATATGAAAAAACTATTCAGTCATAGTAGCCTCCTCCCACCCCAGACACCAAGGTCAACAGTGGCCTTCAGCTGTGACTCACTGAACTAAATACTATATTGATTTCATAAGTGGGGGCTATTTAAAAAAATCAATCTCTGTTGCATCTCACTGTAGATGATAAAAAGGATTTCTATAAATGTTTATTGGCTCACATGCCCGAATACACTAATAAAAGCTCATTTTGACCATAACAGTGCTAGTTATTGTGCTAACAAAGACCATTCAGGACATTGAGATCACTGAGTGCCAATTCAGCACATGACGCCTGACTCATCCTCTCTTTTCTGAGTCACTCCCTCCCTCCCCTAGTCCAGGATCTGTGGCTCTCTGCTGGAGCTGGCTGCTCTCTCCCATGTCGACCCCGCCGCTCCACGGGGCAGGAAGCTGGCCAAGGATGCAGACACGGCCCTACTTAGGAGGAAGAGGGTGTTTGTATACAGTGGGTGTTTCTGTGAAGACAAAGACTGGGTGTGATGATGGCCTGGCAAGAAGAGGGTAAGAGGAGTGACATGATGAGGGACTGGAGAACAGCCAGGCTGCGTCTCTGTTCCAAAAATTCTGTCATATCTTCAAACAGATAAAAAAGAGGACAGAGTGGGTGCTTGGAGGTGTATAAAATGGGTCAACATCTGGACTTGAACTCAAGGTAAAATATAATAACAAGGTATGAGCCATTGCTCTTCACCACTCAACACCCTCACCCCCCAGTGTTGTTTTTTTACAACTTTGGGCCAACATCAAAGCCAAAAAAAAAAATAAAAAAAAAGTTGTAGCTAAGCTCATTATACAAATGAGCTTTGGGGCCTACTGTACACACCGTGTGTATACATGTGAACTATGATCCCAGAAGTTAAAAGGTAAACAAATCTAATAAGGTGGAGAGTGTCTCAAAAGTCACATAGTTCCCCCAGATGTAGTTTATGTCCCAGTGTACAGCTAACACTTGAATAGCTAGAATATCATTATATATTGCATATTTATCTATGCTAGTAGCACAGCTACCGCTCAGGATAAATAAAAAAAATAGTCACGCATCATCAACAGCTCTTAAGTTTTTGGTTTATGCAAATACCTGGAAAACTGTCATCAAATGTACTTTGTGAATTGTGCTCATTTGCAAATGTTAACATGCTAACACACTTAACAAAGCTGGTGAACATGGTAAAAGCTAAAAATCAGCATGTTAATGTTACTGTGGACATTCTAGCATGCTGACATAAGCATTTAGCTAAAAGCATCACTGTGTATGAGTATGGTCTCACAGAGCTGCTGGTGTAGCTCTAGGCTGTAGTCTTATTGCTTGTTCTCCTTTCACAGTAAGCTGGCATTTGATCAGCTTCCAGGTTGTAAAAATTTAAACTTTCCTAATTACATAACTGCAAATTGCCAAAGTCCTCTCCACACTGCATCACATGGCACCAGGAAGACTGGCTCTGAGAAGCTGGACTTTAGCGATGTGCGTGCAAAAAGTGAAACATGGATTCCCCCCAATGTCCTAACACATAATCAGCAGTCAGAGATAGTGTATTATTAGCTCACTGTAGAAACCAACATACTCTCCTGTGGGAACTTAACATCTGTTAGGGACATTGTTGGATATAACACCGTGACACATGCGAGCATTGTGGACAGGAAGTCCTCTCAGCTGGCAAAGAGGAAATGGGCATCAGTGAATGGAAACAGGAAGGGCTCGTAACATCACATTAAATACAAATACAGTGCTATGTTAGCAACTTGATAGTTCGTATCTGAGCTAACTAGCCAGCTCCTGATCAAACAACAAGAACATTCAATTCGACAATCTGATTTCCTGAAAATTATTTACAGCAGATTCTTCCACAGTCATTTTGTACTTCATTCAGCTGTTCTCCTCTCTACTAATATGGCTGTGAGTGGGGGAAAATTCTCAAACACGATACAGTAGGTTATTGTTTCCCAAAGCTGTGTGCAGCTCAGTGTCTGTGAATGAGCCACAGAGTGCAAAGTAATTTGTGTCTCTCCCTCAAGATCCAGTAAATTACAGCCGAGCTGCTCAATTAACTTGATCAATCCAAATCTTCTTAACTCCACATCTACTGTAAGTAAATATGCTTAGGCGCTGACCAAGCACAATTCTATTTGATTGACTGTAGACTGACTGGCTTCTACCAGGCTGGTAGTTCTTCTCAGTGTGACGAATCAGAAACTAGAAATACAACATTTAGCAAATAATTAAACTAGCAACTTTAATATTTATATTACAAATTTTAGACATGCCATCAAAGGGAGATTATTTCAGCACATGACACTGTCTGTTATATAAACCACAACTTTGAGAGAAACAAGAAAACTAGGGCACTGGTATCTAGTGCGTCTTACTTTGATTTTCATTTTCAGCGCAGACATATTTCCAGCATGTCAGGAATCCATCCAAACAAACAGACTGCTCACATGATGTAAATACATTTATTGAAAACACAAAAACACCTTTTCACAGGGGGAAAAAACATAAATGGCACGTTTTTCATCAACAGAGCATGAAAACAAAGTCGGCCTAACAATACTTTTGGGATATGGTAAATACAAACCCACTGACACAGTTTTTCTTTGATCAGATACAAAATGTCTGATAGTGGTTTAAATGTTGTGGAAACATTTGCTATAAATGGACAGCGAGGACAGAACAGAAGCAAGGAGTGACAGAAAACTGTTTCATGTTCTGTCATCTGATTATTTTATAAAACAAACTACAGCTATATTAATAAAGAGTGAAAGAAAAAGATGTGTAAAAAATGTAAAAAAAAAAACCAACAACAAAAAAAAACAATAAATAATATCAGATGCTAAATCATCCTCACCTACATCACCTTAGCAGGGTAATAAACGATATTTTAAAGTTGACTGGGATGACAGATTGACAGGAAGATTCACCGTGAAGGAGCAAAGCATCAACCTAAGAATAGAATCTGCTTAATGTCGCTGTGAACCTCAAATCCATCAAATCAGGTGGACTTGGTCCAATTATCTAGGGCAAAAGACAACAAAAGACAAGCTTAGAAATCAGCACAAAATAAATAAAATAAAATAAAATAATCTAACAGCGCTGAAACACTTAGACAAGATCTAGAAATGCTAACGACCTTGAGGAGAAACTGTCAAATTGATTCATCTTTGAAATTTTGAAATGTTGGTCAGACTGGGAAAGAACTTTTCCAGCCTAATTTCAGACACTGTTTACTTGTGATTGGTAATTAAAAGTAATTTGTTGCAATTATAAGTTGTACAATAGAAATCGAAAGAAAGCATCTCTTACCTGTCCAAACGGTTGACAACGTCTCTCACAGTGTTGATGAGATTCTCGTGTTCTTGGGGGTTACTGACAACGATGCTGTGGAGCTTCTTCATGTAGGAGTCAATGGTTTCAAGAGAGGGTGTCTCTCCGCTACCTGTAGGACAAGAAGTGTGTGATATCAGCACAAAGTTTCTTAAATACCTGTGTTTGTTTTTCAGGTGAAAGATGATTGTGGGATGACACAAACCTTTCAAAGTTACATTTTATTTGCAACCAAATGTGATATCTTATGAGACCTCATTTTTCACTTTTACAAATTATTGTTACACGTCATGCAGAGGTTTTTATTTTTAACCACTGCAAACTTTAATCAGCTGTAGCGTGAACAAAATGTTGGCATTTTCTGTCTGCCCAAAAAGCTAACCGGTGCCAAACGCCAGAGGCTGGAATCACTGAATGACAAGAATGAATGAAAATGATCCAAGCGCAACACCAGCCACTACTTCTTCACTTCAGTCACCAGTGATGCTTTTTTTTCTGCGAGCAACATCAAAGAACATCCTGAGACCAGGTCAAAGAGTCAGATAGTCTGGCAACGGTCTGGTCAAAGAGTCAAACAGTCTTAACGTCAGGCCAAGGACAGTCATCAGCTTAATAGGCTATTTCTGGATTTTCACTCTAAAAGGGTTAGGGTTAGGGTTAAAATAATGTGTTCATCAAAACCATCAAAACTGGCACCTCACATTGTCACTCTAGGTAGCCTACATTAAGTCAGTTATTTAAATGAAATGAAAAACGGAGTGTCCTTTGTAAACTCAGAGGTACACGTGTTTACTTTGCTGTTACCTGTTATTAATTTATTGACAGAATATGCCAGAGAGCTTCCCTGAGGCTAAGTCTAAATGGGTTTGGCAATCATCTTTCATTGTCAAGCTCTTATGAAATAATTCAAGCAGTGCTATGTCAATTTGTGCTGTTTGCAGAGTCTGTGTCTCTGCTGCGTGAGCAAGAAATTCAAATAGGTGTGGAAGAAAAGCTGTGGGTGTGAGCTCAGCACAGGTGCTGTATGTGTATAAAACAAGTACAAACAAAGTAGGACCACATTCCTTCAATTTAAATAACGAACATGTTCATCGTAAGAAGGGTTTACAGCTTGATTTACATGGCCAGAACAGCGAGTGATCCTACTGTACACTCTGTTTACACATTTGGATCAAGGAAGGAGGACGCTGGATATGGTGTATGAACATACCAACGTTATTACTTATGTCTTACCAAGTTAGACTGTCACTCAAACTAATATCGTACCACAGTGTTTGTGTTTGTGTCTAGGGACGGATTACTGGTATGGGATATCAAATCAATACTGGTTTATAATGTGCTGTGATCAGTATCAGCAAATCGCAAGCCCAAGAGCCATATTGCGCACTTTTGGAAAGAAAAGCAAAGCAGTTTTATTTTACTTTTTCACACTCAGCAGAATATTGTTTTTTTGTTTTTTTTTTAAAAGAGCATGTTTCATTTTTGTACAAGATTCCCAAAACTAATGGTCCAAGTCTGCACTGTCGTAATGGATGAGACAAGAACTCTATATCAGCAAATATCTGACAAACTTAGGAGGCTGCAGAAATGTAAAAATTCATCTATCTTAGATGTGTTGATTCATTTATTGAATTTTATATTATTATTATTGAAAAATAGGTTTAAACGACCTAGAAAAATGTCACTAAGGACAAAAAGACTAATTTACTTGCACTGATTTTTTGTGCATTTGTGACTGGGAGTTGACACTGGATAAACACTGGTACAGTGTTGCTAGCTGTTCTCACCTGGCAGAGGTACAGCAGAGAAGCTGGAGGTAAGCGCCTGGCGCAGGGTCTCCAGGTGTTGGTGGAGGAGACCGTTGCGTCCCCTCTCTTGCATCACGTCACCCTCCAGCCTCTCCACCGCCCCGCGCATGCTCTCCACATGCTTCTGCAGCGCTGCGTTACGCTCCTCGTACTCCATGTTGGTCTTACGCAGCTGCCGCATCTCGGCTTCACGTGCTTTTGAGGATATATGCAAACACACAGAGAAACAGAAACAATGGCAGATTAAAAGAGGAGTCTAGAGAGACGGCACAGCAAGATACAACAGCTAGGGGTCATCATCAATTTTTAATCTGCTCAAAGAAGTGTGTTCTTTTTAAGCTTAGGACATCACTGAGTTTGGTGGACTGTGGAACTATTCTGGGATGATGCAGCACTATAAAACAAAGTTCTCTTGAGGTAGCAGAGAACTGTGTTTAGAAACACTTAGACAAATGGAGGTTTTTAAAAAGTCACAGCACATGATGTACAAAGTATTTCTCAACAATACAGCTGGCTGTGTTTGGGCCCTTTACCTTTGCTGTGGTTGAGGAACTCCTCTGTGAAGATCGGGATGTCAAAGACAGTTCTGTCCTTCCCTTCTGCATCCTTCTGTTAATAACCAGAGACAGTGAGAGGGAAGGAGATAAGCTGAACTGTGAAACCATTTGGCAACACCGACTGACAGCAAGAGGTGGTCATTCATCTAGCCGAGCTGTAGGTGGGTGGGTAATTGATTTCATATCTGGCCACAAGGGAAATACAGAGCTAGAGTTTAAGAAATGAGGAGGTAGAGGTAATTTCATCTGCAGTGCTGCTATGACATCAAAGGCTCTGAAATGGTTTGCAGTAATTTGAAATAAAAAAGTACTTCACAATAGAAGAAGCACACGATACAGCTTTCCCTTGTATACTCCCTCCTTCTCTAAGAATGCATCATCCTTCCTCATTTCTTAGCATAATGAAATTTATGCTGGATTCCGTGTCCTTTGAAATCTGGAGGGGAAACACTGGCATTCCCACAGGAATGTTAATTCCAATAAAGTCACCTTGGCTCTAACCCCTCAGAGTATCCTGAAAGATTTACAAAGGAAACCTCTTAATTACATGCAGAACTTAATAAAAATGAATTACACACTTAGTAGAAGCCAAGTGTTTGGATCACAAACACAGCACCAAAGCGGATTAACCCAGCTTTAGTGATGCAACAATAAGCACTTAATGTGTAGAGCAAGAGGAGGGCAAATGCAAACAGATTTAGAGGATCCTGGGTGAGAACAAAAGCAAAAACAAACTCTTACCAAAATAACACAAACTCAAACTTAAAATCATCACTATTTTGTGTTGTTGATGTGTCTCTGAACAGGCACTCAAGTCATTCTGATAAGCTCTTGTGGTTTCTTTGCTTGGACAGAAATTTTGGGGTAAATAATTAACTATGTTTAGATAATTAGGAGAGGATTTCTTCAGTTAAATCAATATTATATTTCTTCAGGAAAGTGATTGTGAGTGTGATAGGACAGAAAAGAGTTACTGACCTCATGAAGAGCCTCGTTAGCTACCTGGTGCCCAACATCTGGAGAGGAAGGAGAGAATAAAGACAGAAGACAGCAGATGATTCACGTTTCCCGTGGTGCAGCATGCCTTTAGCACATTGTGAACTGATAAAAAGAATAAAAGTAATTCAAAAAGTCCCATCACTACACTCCATACTGTGAATCGACTAAAATGAGACCAGCTACTTGTGTGGAGCACATTTCTCATAACTATTTTTGCCAGGGCAGAGTTGTTTATGTCATCAACATTTTTGATATTTAAACTGAGATTTATCCACTGTAATAAAATCGGAACAGATACTACAGACCATGTGTTGTGTGAGCAAAGTGATGGCCTCTTGGCCTCAAGCTGAACTATAACTTATGACCTGAACTACTACAAACTTGTAAAGTATCTCCTTTCCTTGCCATATTTCCATTGACTAAGCAAAGCGAATAACAAGTTCTGAGTTCCTACACCAAATCCTGGAGTATATTCAAAGTATGTAGTTATTCAAAATACCAAGTAGTAAGAGCAAAATCTTTTGGCTAAGTGGTCCAAGAAGGAAAAGATTTCTGAGCCTTGGCAGTGCTTGTGCCGTGGTCTACCTGCAGGTTTTGCCTTAATTCTCTTTTTTGCAGACATCCTAAGCAGCTACATACATTAACGTCTATAAGAGTTACCCAACAAGATGAATGTTTTCTACTTTATAATGCAAAGGAGCTCCACTTTATCACTTGGTGATTTAATGCCTTGCTCAAGGGTATCTTGAAAACACCCCAAAATTTTCAAGCCAGAACAGAGATTTCAAACATTTCTGTATCTATATTTGTGTAACAGAAACTACAACAACATACTGACTACTTGCTGCGGTGTATGGTATTCATTACAGATTCATGCTTTTCTTTTATGTTTCTCTAACCACATCTCACCTCCCCTGTGCCGCTTGCCCTTCTGCTTCTCCTGGACCTTCCTGGTGAAATGTTTGTAGGCCTCTGTCTTCTGGTACTTTTCTAGTTCCCGCATGTAGCGCTCCTTATCTCGCTCCGCCTCATCCAAGTATCGCTGCAGGGCCAAGAAAGAAAGGTGAGAAGAGCTGGGAAGACTCAGAAGGAGGAAAACGAGATTTTGGTGAAAACAGGATGAAGGAGGATTGTGGGTGAGATGGAATGATGAATGGGAGTAATTATTCCTAATCAGGATTAGTTCTTCTCAACAGACAAAAATCAGTAATTTCTAATATTAATAATCTACATTCACTCAACGCTTGCAACAAAAAAGGCATCTTGTAATATAATTAGTTTAGGAATTAGGAGAAAAACTAATGAAACCATCTTTATGAAAAGACCTCATCCCATGATACTGGGAAATCCGACTCAGCTGTGAATACTGTGTAAAACAAAAATGTAGTACAGATCAGCTGCCTCTATCTCACCTTTGGATTTACAAACAAAACATGCCCAGACTTCTTCGATCTTCTCTGAAAAGGTAAGGAAAACTGCACCTTCTAACTTTTAATACTATAAATAAGTTAGTTGCTAGCAGACAGCTCTGATGAACTGTTGACTGATGTGTGAAACTTTGAGGCTGGCATTATGTTAAATGTACACCTACAAACAGGACAGAATTTTATGTCATAACATGAATATGACATCTTTTAGATGAACTTGTGAGCTGTTTATGTCACATAAAGGTAGTTGGAAACTGTTAATGATTTTGATGATTCACATTCTCACTTATTTTGAAAAGCATAACTACATTTCCCTCGATTGATACAGATATATTAGTCAGATATCTTTGCAGCGGAATGACAAATTCTTAGGAAGAGTCTTCCTGTGACTCTAATAATGTTTCTGTCATAACAAGAAAGCAACTTTATCCTTTGTAAACTATTTCTGCAATTCTTGTATCACAGCTGACGGCATATTTAGGACATTACACAAGATGCCATCAAACTGTGGCAATAAAATCTATATAAGGATGTCAAACAGCAACCAAACATAGTCGTGTGTAAGGCTGTTTTCTCAGCTCCAAAACTCTGGCACCATGGACTCTACAGGATTTTGTACCTACAGTGTTATTGTGCACAGCGAAAAATTAGATGAACTCTGCTGGTTTGAGAGAGTGTAAAATCTGTCTGGGGATAGTATTAAGTGTTGGCATGTTGCAGGTAAATATTTCAGCTCAGTCCTTCAGGGCACGAATGGTGCAATTATTGAAAGCCATAAATAATAACAATTAAAGCCGTTTTTGCTGCCTGTGGTCTGTTTATTTTCTCTCGCTGCTTTTTCAGAGCAGTCACCCTGGTTATTTAATATTGCTGTAATAATCTAAATGAATACAGAATTTAAAGCACTTT
Organism: Lates japonicus; assembly: GCA_033238685.1. Lineage (NCBI taxonomy): Eukaryota > Metazoa > Chordata > Actinopteri > Centropomidae > Lates > Lates japonicus. The sequence goes on along the minus strand of BRZM01000721.1, from coordinate 31,503 downwards.
GCAGGTCATCATGCACAGAGTATCATACAAAGCAGAAAGAAAAGAAATGCAGAACTTTAACACATTCTCCTTCACAGGTGTATGCTCAATGTGTAATCCTGTCAGGAACTTCTTCACTGACCTGCTTCTCCTCAGGGGGCAGCTTGCTCCACTCGTTGCCCAGCATCCTCGTAATCTCTGGAAAGGGCACGTCCGGACGCTCTGCCCGTAGCTGCTCCCGTCTGTCGTTCATGAAGCGAACATAGCCTGTTAGGGGGGCCTTGGGTGCGTTGCTGTCCTTCATTGGCTTCTTCCTCTTCCTCCCCTTGGTCCAGCTGCCACGTCTGGGCTTCTGCAAAGATAACAAAAACAGATATGTTTTAAAAGGTTCAGGTAGCAACCCCCCCAAGATATACACTGACAGGACATTCCTGGAGTTTGAATTGGAAAAACTGCAAAATATGTGATTTGATAGCTCTGTGTTGAGCTCTTACCTCATCTCCATTCCTCTGGTTGTTGCTGTCAGTGTTGGCTCCAGGAGAGCCTGTCTGCTCCTCCATGTCTTCTATGACTACAGGGATGACCTAAAGGAAAACAGTGGGACATAATAGAAGACAAAGCATCTCATACCAGTATGGTAACAGCTACAAACCCACCTGATATGAACATATGATCTAGAAAAGCCAGTGATTATTTAAGGCAAGACCTGTACCATCTGGAGGAGGCAAATGCACAAAATTGGGACATACATTGCTGTGTAATGAATGTGGATTAGGCATATATGGACAGTGTTTGACTGAGGCGTGCAGAGACATCACCAGGGACGCTGCCCAGCCAGGAAATTAAAACGAACCATTCCCTACAGCCGTATCGCCTCTTGACTTTTCCTCAAAACTCCTCAGGCTTGGCTCAAAACCTCCCTCTTGGCCAGCCACACATTTCTCTAATAAAGAAATGTCTTGCTGCTATCAATCATTATTGAGCAAGTGAATGAAAAAACAGCCTTCCCTACTCGCCCTTCCTCCCCAGACGCTGATGCAGCCTATTTTCAACAGAAGGAAGTAGTTTTGTGGTACTGCCTCATTAATTATTAAGTTAAGAGGACACCTACATGCTAAGGTCTGGAAATAAAAATAAAATATGTTCTTTAGCTGAACTTCACAGTCTCACTAAGTTTAAAGAGACTTTGTGGTCCAAACATCACTGGCAGAAAAGCTGATTTATTAGTGTTAAAAGTTTGCTTGAAATATTTTTTTCACTCTTAAAATCACTTACACAACATTTGGTTGTAAAGTTTGAAAAAAGACCAGAATTAATTGGCAAGGCAACCTATTTAAACAGTATACTGACTCCAGAGAGAGAACTGTTGGCAAATGGCCAGTTTGAGCTCTGAAAATAGGAGAATATCATTGTTTTTAACCTTTGCTTACTCTCTAAATCACTACGTGGGAAGTGAGCCTCTGTATCCTGGATGTGGTTTCCTGCCCCTCTGCCACTAAATACTGTGGGAAAAGTCACAGAGGAATTAGCCAGTCTACCACAAAAAAGCCCTTTTAGGAAGAATATGTGGAGGAAATCCTCTCTGTAAACAGTCAGGTAAGAGGGATTATGTTTCAAACAGTTCTGTTTATGTGTCTAAAGTTAGTTTCCTGCTGAATGCCCTCATTACATATCCTGCCAAACAGAAGCCCCCCACTGCTTAGTCTGTGAGGGCGTATTTGAGCATCCTACGAAAAAATGTAACGTTCATAAACTGCGGGTAGAGCTGCGAGATGCTAAAGCTTAACGATAAAATAATACAAGAGCATAAATTCCATAAATTCTGAATTCCATATGTTGCAGCGCTCTGGCACCAAATAAAGGCTATGCAGCAGTGCCCTCTGTGGATGAAGCCCATACCTGCTTTTGATTCAACGAATAACTCCATGGGTTACTTGGACAGTCTAATATAACATTACACTGCAATGCTTTACGAGGTGGAAGCAGCTCTTGAAACTTCAAAGCACCGTTGTATAGTATATAGTATATTTAAATGGTAAATGAATACTGTACATTCTAGTATTTACATTACTTTATTTTAAACTATGAATCCCTACTGAGCTAACCTCGCCATAAGGTACCTGAGGCCAATATACACATGGAACAGGTTACGCCCACTTATTCACAACCAAAGAGAATGCTAAATACAAATATAACAACACGTTTTGTAGTAATTACTGCTATTTAGGTATTTGATTTATTGAAAGCTTAATAAATGACATGAAGGCTAACACTTCTATATGAGCTCCTAGTCCAACAGTGTTGAACGGATCATTATGTTAGATCTATAATACTGAGAGGAAGTACTGAGGACGAGTATATAAATATCGCCGCTGGCCAGTGGTACACATTGTTTTAACTTGGTTACTTATGTGCGGTCCAAACTGAGATGGCGACAAAAGTCGGCACGGCAGCTGGCAGAGCCGTACCGTTGTTGGTTGGCGTTAATGAATAATCTAACATCAACCCGAACAGCTGCAATATATGAAAAGCGGTCTTCAGCACTACGTTTTTTGTTTGGTTTTGCTGCGGCTGTTAAATATATGATATTCATGACGACTAACGTCTTTAAAAAACAGAGACATGTAGAAATTATCATTACGAGAAACAATGGACAAGCACTGGCTTATTAGACCTCTGAGCTAACCGCTAGCAGTGCTGTTAGCTAGCTCAAGCAAGCTGTTAGCTCACAGACGGGAAACAACGCCTAGCTTCTCTCTGCATTGACTCGTCAGGGCGATTCGAAACATTAGTAAATGGTTATACTATACATATAGTAAAACCATTCAGTGAAAAACTAACCTTAGATAACGTAATCCGTAGCTGTACCTGTCAATTATTTTCCTAATCAAAAGAAACAATACAGCAGCCTGTCTATAGAATCGTAACCGATAGAAAGATTCTTACAACAAAAATACATATTTCTGCTGTATGTTTATTGCATCCTCAATTTGTAAGCTGTGCTGTGTTAGGTGAAAAAACTGCGATCAGCCATATTCGGTACACATCAGAACCATCAATATTATAAGCAAATTCTACACGATGTCCTTTCAAATTTAATGAAACAAACTCAAAGAAAGCCAAATTAATATAATCTCCTTTACGGCAAACTGATCTAGATAGTGTACTTCTGGACCCCGTCGTTTATACGACCTGTTTCTTCAGGTTCATTACACTGAAGACCAATGTCTTTGGATCAGCCTCCCTACTGGTGACTTTGCGTATCATTTCTTCAATTTACACCTGACTCCCTTGAGAATTTCAAGCTGTTTATCATAGATGTGAAAGTAGGCTAAGCATCGCGAAGCATAAAGACATATTAAATGGATGAGCTGAGGAAATCTTTTCATCTATTTTGGGCTTTGTAGGTTATTCAGGCAAAATTATATTCTGACAGAGCTGGCAAACTATCAAGATTTTTTATGGTTTGTAGGGCAATCATAATACCTGTATGGCAGCTGAAACTTGTAATGCTGCCACTGCTTCTTTATTTCAGTGCCCTCTCCTCTTTCTGTAACTGTGAGTGAGTGTTTAAGCGCTACCAGTACCACACTCGTTCAAACAACTTCGCCAGCAGCAATATTTACAGTGCTGGCGACCTGAAGAAGATACAATCAACTACAGCGAACAATCAGGTCATCATATTGTACTGAGCATCTCCAATACATTCATAAATAGTTTAATTCATTTGAGAAAAACACACAAACTCTGCTCTACCTTTCCATTGTCTCTGTGGGTTAATGTGGTCTGTCAAACAGAAAATTCCGTCACATTACTGTCCTTTGTGGACAAAAACACATGATTAATAATAAGGCTCCCAACCCATGCCTAAGTAGAGATGAAGTCAGAGAGAGAGGCGAGGGAGGAACCAGGAGAGGGCTAATGTTCTAATTCCAAATTAACAAATCGCTTAAATCAACTTGGGCGAGGAAGTAACTAACTGTAGCTGAAGTCTAATTGAAACTTTGATTTTAATCTCGCCGCAGTGTCCAGAGCTAATCCAACCCAATTCTCAGGCTCATTACACTGGGTTAGGTACTTCCGGACTGCCGTGTGGGATTTAAAAATAAAGTCACAAAACAAAATAAAGATATTAAGCTTGGGAATGCTCCTCAAATTTTCGCATATCACAGATAATCAAATCAATTGCAGGGGACATTTACATGTTTTTTTCTAAAGATTCTCTCAAAAGTTTCACTGAAAAAAAGTGCTAAGTAATAGCAAACCCAGAATATAAACATACTAGAATGCTCAGCCACAATAAAACCAATATCATCTCTCTGTTTTATAAGTTGTTTATAGTTGGGAAAAATCTGCTTGTACCACATTTTCTTACAGAATCACATGTATAGGGTTGTATATCTTTATGCCTCACCATTCAAATTGTATATATTTTTAAATGTTTTCTGAATAATTCTATAAAACCCGATGCAGCCCTGATATATTTGGGTATATTAGGGAAACTTTTGAATCTCTACTAGAAAATAAAATAAAGCTCTGCAGCCTTGAACAATTTGTGGCGCAGCACAGATTTTAACCAACACTCACTGGTCAGTGAGGTTCAAGGAGTTCAAGAATAAACAACACTCGTTTATTGATTACACTTACCTGTAGGTGCTAGGAGTTATGGTGTTGTTGTAATACTAACAGCCCTTAGTCAAATGTCTTGTGGCTGCATTGCATTCAGAGCTGCTCAGTGGAAAAAACTACTATTGAATTCTCCACAATCAGTACAAAAATTGCAAATCCTAGGGCCCACATCAATACTAAACCTGACATTTGGTATTGATGTTTTAGATGAATAGAAACATTTCTGCTATAAACTCAATGGAAGGTGCATAGTTTGACTGTTTACAGTTTTATTTATATATAATCACCCCAAATGCAACCTGGCCAGAAATGAAAGATGCAAAGCTGTTTTTTTTTCTAAGTTTGTTTATGAGGCTGTATTTTCCCCATGGGTACTACTAACAATTACAACAACAGCTACATAAATTAGCTACAGAATTTTAGCTGAGATTAATAGGAAAAAAAATCATCTGCCAATAATATGGTAATCTCCTACATTTCATATTCTAGCTCTCAACAGTCATGGATTAATAAGAGTTAACATTGCCTGTGGAATCATGTTTGTCACTAATTGGCTGATTTGAAGCACTTGAAATGATGTAGACCAACTGTTCAACTCCCAGCAGCAGCATGTCTACCTTGTTTTTGTTTTGTTGTTGTTGTTATTTATTGTTTTTAACCTTGTTTTTTATTTATTTATTTTTAACCATTCAGCATCAGTGGTCACTGCATTGTGGGTAGTGGCACAGCAAACAAAGCTTGAAACAGCAAGCCAGGTTCAATCCAGTTCTGAACTGGACACTCTTCAGGTCCCAGCAGACCTGGGAGCACAGCGATCCAGCTGTCCCCTGTGCTATTATCCACCTGTCTGCATATTGTCAGATCATCTGGTCTTGGCCACAGAAGTTTAGTGCAGAAAGGTTTCCAACAACTGGCCCTGTGTGGGTTGGTCCTTATGTCCTTGCCAGTCGGCCTGTGTGGCAACGCCGTGAAACCCATACTGAATGCATCAAGTCCTCCCTCACTGCCTCAGGATATCGAGAGTGATAATGTCACATGACATGCCAGGAGTGGGAGAATAAACAGTGAGAGCTTAGTGAATAATTGGATCAGCTGTCTAAAATGTTGCTACCAAATAAAACAGGGGCGTGATGCAATGCAGCAATTTATATAACACAAAGCAGAATCCATGCATCGCTGGTACATACTGCAAGGCTTCACTATCCCCTGGGACACTACAGTATGAAAACCTCTGACCTGAAGAGAATGTGCAACTCCTTTTGTTTATCTCCATATGGATCAGACTTTAACAGTAAACTAGATAAAGCTAGAAACAGGACATTTTAGATAGAGTCTTCAGTGTTTTATGATGATGAAATACTAATAATGAACATTGCAAGTTGTTGTCATCTAACAGGGGACTAATAGAGCATCAGGGTAACATATGTTGGTTATAAAATCATCTATAAATTGTTCTGTACTTTTTCACCAGTGAGCAGTGTGAGGCTGTGATCCAATATGTTGCATATCACCAGCATAGCAGCTGTGAAGTCGCAGTGTGCCGTCATGGTGTGCCTACATGTAGACACACAGATGGAACACAGATAGTCATTAGAGGCATGCTACAACACACACTTATGTGATAAAGGTCATGCTTGTACCACAGCCATCCCCTATAGAGCAGATAATTGGCTTCAATTTTTCAGCATCTTGCTGCATACATTTGGATATTAATGAGAATAAATTTACTGCAGCTCCATCATGCCCCTCACACTTTAAGATAGGCGGTTAATGTTAATACCACGTGTGTTGCTTGAAAACAAGTATGTGTCAACATATGCTAAATGTGCATTCATTACCTTGGTTAATGACCTCATCAGCATAACTGGTTATGGTTCAGTGTATGATGGAGAATATGGCGGGATATTATTGGGCTGCTCAAGTGCCTATTGCTTCTAGTGCACAAACACAAAGCACAGCTGTGAGCATTGCTAATACACAGAGAACAGGAGCTTAAAGGGCGCAAGGACTGTTGCATCATCTTGTTGCTATGCAACTGTCTAATTAGTCTTAGGTAGCTGACCTGAAAAATTGAAGGGTATGAAAATAAGAATGGGATAGGTGGATGGATGTGGGTACATGTGCGTCCTCTCTCTGAAAAGAAGAACACATCGTACTGGAGAGTTGGATGGAGAGTAGCCATGTGCAGAACTGGTATCCAGGATTTCACATACCAATCAATTCAACACTATTCTGTGATTTAAAGATTAATAATTTCCTGCTTAGCTAATCAGTGAACTACCGAAAAAGGCTCAGATAGTAAAAAAAAAATCACAATCTAATCACGATCAATGGGTGAAGCCACATTCTCAGAACTGGTTTGGCTATCATCATCCCCTGATTCCTGCACATCAGAACAGTTTTGTCCTCTTTTCAGTTCACAGTCTGGCTTTGTGAATGTAAAATGGCAGAAAAGGTTTGGTTTCTGTTCAGTGGAACTATTTTCATTTCTTCTGACTTCATGTTGAGACCTCTATATGAATGCTAACAATGCTAACATGAATGCATCAAACAAATACGCAGGGGTATGTTAACTGAAAAGAGCTTGTGAGTTGTTGGTAGGTAGATTGTCTTAACACTAGAGAACTGTGCTAGTGTTTCCTATTTTCAGTCATTTTTGCTATGCTATGATAATTGCTTCCAGCTCTGTACTTAACCCAAAACATGCTGAAAGTGTGGGTTTAGATCTTTCTCATTTAAACCTTCAGGGAAAACAAATGAGCATATCTCCCAAGGTGTTGAACTCTTTAAAATATGATTTTATGTAGTCAACATATTGTTTGACTTATCATGCTACCCTCTGATCTCTCACTTCTTGTTGTCCATGCCATCAAGGCCTTTCAGTGCGCTCCTGAGGACCCCTGGTGAATCCTACAGAAACTTCCGCACACCACTCTCTCCTGTATTGTGCTTTTATACACCTGCTGTTATTTAACCCTTTAATGTTACGTACAGTTATTGATTGAATGTAAATTTTCATGTGATTCATTGGCGCTTTTATGGTGCAATTATTATACTACAGCTCTTTAGCAACAGTGTGATAAAACAACACTTCTTGAAATCTAAATTGAATCTTCAGTAGAGAAAGACGCCCGCTAATCACCAGTGAATAAATTACCATTTGAAACAGGTGCATAAGTTCAACAAAGATGAGAGAAACCAAAGAGCGACCACACACTTAATATCCAACGTTCTAGGAAAGAAAAGTGAGAGGCTTTAGACCAGAGGCAATACAAGAATGAATAAATGTAACGGTATTTTGTCAAAATAAAGGAGATATGTGTCTTTAAAAAATATATACAGAGAATGTGAGGAAAACAAATGTCTGTAATCCATTACGCATAGATAGTGAATTGCCTTTCTGCCCTGATGATTAACACTAAAAGATTATTTGTGTAACTTAATGAAAACAATTACAGTATGTTCAGTCACTTAATTGATTTTGAAGACACATTTTTGAAAGCACATATTTCCACAAAATCACACAAAAGAGGCAGATTAAATAAACCTGATTAGACCTTCATGTGAGTCAATGCAGATTTGCAAAGTGATGTCTAGAAAGCACCAGACTGCCTCAAAGGCCAAAGAGGAGGAGGAGGTGACAATGATAATAACTTGATGCAATGCATGCTTCTGCAGTAAGTCAAATGTTTTATCTAAATTACACACAATGACAGTGCCTCTTTCCAAACTATGTCACGCTTATCATTTTCGCACCGCCCGCCAGATAATGGACAAAGAACAATAAGTGTGAAAATCTTACTGATTGAACCACAGTGGGTGATAGCAACGAAGCGCCGATAAATGCACTTCATTTCGTGCATGCTGTATTGACTTTGTGGAGGATGGTCCTGAGCCTTTATTCAGAGGGCTTTATAACATTTAATTTAACACTTTGCACCGGTTGGGGAAAAACACACTATACTGTACAAAAGAATACATTACTCTTAATGTGTGTATATACAGTATCTTTCAAGGACAAAATCGTTTAAACTTCAGATCTGAAACAGATGAATGCATTTCAGAAACAATAACAACAACAACAAAAACATCAATGTAGGAATTTGTTTTTAAAACAGGAAAGATAAGAAAAAACTATTACATAGATGTTCAGTGATCCATGATTGCTATGATTTACCCACGAGGCCCCCTAATAACTTCAAGTCATTTGACTGATGCTAACACCAATAGGTCATACAATGTTTGACAGAAAAATTCATATACATTTTTGAAGTCTTACTGTAAAAGGAGAAAGTTAAAGTCATGTTTATATAAGTTAATCACAACAAGAACACATTGCTGATGTGTTAACTGTGACTTTGTTGTGCATTCAGACCTGATGGGTTGTGAGTGTAGAAGAACACACACGTTACAACATTTATAAAAATATTTCCTTTTAACCTAAACACAATGTACACAAATGAACCGACTAAAGCCTGTTTCACTGTGCTGTTGAGTAATTTCATAGAAAGGAATAACAGCTGGACAAAAGTAAACATACACCACTGGTAAAATTCAGCTGTGTTACTGATAATTGAATTTCAGCTTAATTATACAAGCAGCACTTTGGAATGGACCAGCGTGGAACAGTTTTAGTTTAATAAATTAAGGAACATTCTTGAGAAACAAATTTTTTTATGTATGCAACAAGTTGCCCATGGCTGTGGACAAATTCCAGTCATGGATGTCATGTTGATCACAGACACCATTACATTTATAATGCTTTTTTTTACATTGGTGCGGTATTTAGGTGTGCTTTTGACTGAACAACAACAACACAACGCGAACTGCTTAAGGTCAAGATTTTCCTCTGTGGACGGCACGCCATCACATCAGGGAGTTGTCACTCTGCACAAGCAGCTGTGCAACAAGTGCTGCACTGTAACCTGTGGATATCTCACTTGTTCCTCCCTGCGACAGAGAGATGTTATGGTTTGTTAAAGGATACTACAATGCTCAGCTTGTGTACTTTACATGTTATACATCTGCACTTCACAGATTATACGTAGATTTGTAGTTCTGCAGCAAAGGCAAACATACTCTTGTGACTTCGAATGAGTTGTACACGTCCATCATAATGGCTGCGATGGACAGCACGATGTCTTTTATTGCCTGACCTAATGCGACACATCAACCAAGCATGTGACAGTGTTTGATGCAGCCAACACACAGACACGGACACATGTTACACGCCCCTGTAGTTAATGCAGTTCAGCAGCAGCATTCATTTCAAAGCTTTGCTTTTTTAGAAGTTGTCGCTTCATTAGGAACAACTAGCTAAAAACGCAGGCAGACTAATACGACAAAACCTGCAATAAATTCTGCCGCCATAGTTAGTTATAATGTTTATTTTTATTTTGTTTTCAGCTAGTGTTCCTTGGCTGAAACTGACAACTGATTGTAGTTGGTTTTGTACCATCAGTAGCATGGACAGCTTGCTGCAAAGATAAGCAGAAATTGTGCCTGCATACAGAGGTGTGTAGCTGGGGATTAACATTTGATTCCTGGCTGAGATTGAAATATGTCTCTTGAGTCTGATTTGCACAACATGAACATTAACCACAAACTTGATTAGTTTCTTCTTCAAAACTTTCCACTATGCTTGCTCTCATCTCTACAGTCTGTTGTGACCTTATTTTACATCCTTCATAAGTTGCCCCTCCACCATTTGGTACTTAATTGCATCTGCAAAACCCAAAACTCTTCCAAACTAACAAATGAACTTAAATCCGCATCAACTGGATTTTTTTTTAAATGGGACACAATCTTTCTATTCAGAGGTTGTACAGATGCATTGAAAATAAGCTATTTGAGTAATCAGTGTGCCTTCAAGACACAAATGCACAAAGAGCCACTGACCTGAAGTGAGTCTCAGCTAGCCAGTTTCTTTAAAGGAACGTGACTTCAAGCTTGTCCCATCGGTGTGGCTTTTCTCAGCTTTGCTAAACTAATGGAACTTACATGTGCATGCAGTACCCCACTTCTGTAACTTGTAGTAGCCACAACAGGTGATCAATAAATGTTACGCCGGCAAGGATGGTTTTGGCTCCTGTCACATCTCTTTCTTTTTCTCCATCCTTTGACCCGCCACCAGGTTTGCCTTTGTCTCTTCCTCGCCCTTCCTACTTCTTCATCCCCTCTCCTTTCTTTCCCCCATCCATCCCTCGCCACGGCAAAGTTCTCTCCACCCACGCCTTTGCTCAAATGCTGGCTTTGTGCAGTCATGGTATAGGGCAGGCTGGTTGAAGATTTAATTTAATTAGCAAGTCAGGCTTACAAATTACCCCCAATTAAAAGGCAGCCCTCTTTTGTTCATACCAGAGAGTTTCTAAACAAACCACAGCTCTCTCAGCAGACACAACACTTCACTGATGAGCGCATTGGCCAAGTTTAGTACCTGTGCTCTGCTCCAAATGATGTAAATACAGTTGTGAGTGGCTCTCCAAAGAGCCAAGCTCCATTTCCTCCTGTCTTGCAACAGGCGAGCTTATCTCCCGTTACAGAGCTCTGGCTTTTGGCTGAGGCCCAGGAAGCACCAGGGAGAGAACACAGAGTCGACTTCAATAGCTCCACACACACACGCACAAATGCAAAAGACACAGCTCACGCACAACACACAGAATAGACGTGGGTTGCAAAAGCAAGTCTAAGGGACCCACGCCCTGTCCTTGGTGTTTCACTTCCTGCTGATCAGAGGTGAGCAGTCCTTCACAGGCTTTTTATCCATCAAATAGGCTCTCTGAGGATACTACTGAGCCGATCTTAAACGACTGTTTCTTTTTCAAAGCCTCTTTTAAATGAATTAGTAATGACAATGATCTCACGCCAACAATCTCTTTTTTCTACCATGGCTGCCATTAAATTATTTCTGTGAATATGGCCTGTGAATACTACATCAGCACTCCTATGCACCCAAAGTACTTTTAGTTGAAACCTCTCAACAGACTGGAAAACATCCGTCTCAGATTAGTCAGGCAAAAGCTTGATTGACGAGTGGTATTTTCTCTGGGTAGAACAATAAATGTTTTGCTTACACTCAACAGCAAGGCAAAAATTCTTTAATTCATTCACAAAACCTGTTTAAAGCAGCCAGCCATAGTCTATATCTTTTCTAACAATGATCGATGACAATGTGAAAACAATGTGAAAAGGGTTGCTTGTGGTGAATTATCACTTGAATCTGCTCTGTTTTCGAAGCAGCAGGCAGCTGATTTCAGCAAAAGAAAAACTCAGATAAACCTCCATTGTACACTACCTGCTCAGCACTGTGCAGCAGACAGGCAGTTGGTGACTGTGAGTTGGTAAACACAGAGAATTCAACACTTGAAGCAGCAGATATTTCTCAAAGTTGGTAGAGACCAAAAACCAGACGCCCAGATATACATATACTCCAATGCATCGATAATGGTTCTCCATAACTGCTGGAGTGGTACAAAACAGGCAAACATTTGCCAACAACAAGTTAGCTGTATCTGCCCCTTACATGGCTGCCAAGACAATAATTATTGCAGGTTGTGTAGCCAATTCCTTATGAACAAAGTAGTAGCTCGGAAAGAGCCAAACTTCAAGGATGAAGTTGGAGGACGGCCATAGAGAGCTGAAGGGTTCTTCCGAATTAATGAATAGGCTCTGTACTCATTCAAAATCCCACTGACTACAGAAGGCAGTAATCAATTATTATCTTAGATTATTGATACTAAACCCCAGGATAATGTTATCTTTTTCCAGAAATACTGATAAAAGCAATGCTCAGTGACAGAATAGATTAAATCACTGGAGCTAAAGTATGGAGGCATACGGATTCTCTATAGTGTCTGACAATCCTTTGTGTTGAATGAAGGCCCTGGCTCCAGATCTGTCACCTCATTTATGAATGTCAGTTATTTAAAAACATCTCCTGATTTAGAGTATTTGCTTTGCATGACATTTGCTTTGCAATCTATAGCTAATAATTATGGTTTTCTAAAGGGGGACCATTATGTCCAGCGTCATCACTGCTAATTCTCAGTTTCCTGTAGCTCCAAGGAAATCATCACAGACTTATCACTGAACGACAATGAGTGGGAGATACAAAGTCCAGACAAACGTCATGGTTAGCAATGAAAGCATTAAGGGGCACCAAGACTGGCTTTTGTCTGAACCGACTGGGAGAGCTGAGGGTTTCGAGGTCACTGGAAAAAATGAGGCACCTTTGCGAAATAAGTCTGCAATCCATCAGATGCCAGGACCATTATGGCTGTGGGTACACCATGAAAGAAAGCCCTTTATCAAGGTTTCCTGTTCTTATTAGTAGCAATTGCTAAAGAATAGTAGCAGTCCTCCTTCATCCCCCCACCCTCTGTGCTGGGGTAAATCTGCTGACACACAGAGAGAAGCAAAGTCATTCCTGGCCTTCATTCCCGGGCTAGTTCTGGCGGGCAGGCCTGCCAACTCGTGAGAGGATGAGGTGTGTGTGTTGTCTTGTCACGAGTGTGTATGTGCACACACACATCCGGGAGGTCAATAGTCACTGGTCGGAAACCTTGCCAGCTGCAGCACATCCTCCCCTTTCATTGACGGTGGCCAAATCCAAATGGTAGGAGAGCTATTTTAAGCCAGTCATTCTCAAATGGTGACACACAACACTGTAACTACTGCAGTGGACTGGTCTCTCAAACATGGTATTCAAAGAAGGGCTTTGTTACCGCATGCCATTCTGAAGTTAGACTTCAAGGAACACGAGTCTTGCCTCTTCTTATGGTCCCCACAGGGAATTTTTTTGTAGAAAAAAGTAAACTTGTACCACGCCATTTATGCCTACTCATCCAAAACAGCCCAGAACCAAGTTGAGTATGACATGAAGAGAATGTGCCAATCCAGGATGCTGTCACCACACTGTGTGAGAATGACACCTGGTACACTGCTGCCTATTGGCCCCCTTTGAGAATCTTCTGCCAAATTACGGCTTTTTTGTCGCTTCGCTGGGTAGTCAGTCAGGAAGTACGGACAGTTTCGAGATGGCTGCATTAAAGACTATGACCACGTGAAAGCTTTCAGACTATTACTGATAAATCAACCATTACATTTAATCTCCTTTTCATTGCAAGACACTGCATTACTGGTGGTGTTGCAAAACTGATGCAATACGACTCCAAAGAGGCCAGCAGAGGGCAGTAGGTGGCAGCACGGTGGTGCATGTCACCGTCAGAGCTGTCCAGATGAAGGGTAGCATGACCGGAACATCAAGAATCTTTGAAGTATGGCAGGTGGAGCGAATAATGTCTTGAAAAGGGAAGAGAACAAAATGGTACAAAGACAGCAAATTAGCCCATCTCCAAAGATGAGGAGGTTCAATTATCACAGCCAGAGACTAGCTGACAGTGCACGAGGGGAGCCGGATTGAACTTTTCAAAGAAGTAGAGGCGCAGCGTGAGGGTCATTAAAACAGAGAGGCTGCCACTTGACAGAATGAAAGGTGGCAAATAGGACTGGACTTTTGCACTTTGGATGCCGAGAGCTCTGTAGGTGCAAGCAGGAAGAGAGACAGACAGATGCCTCAGGGTGTATGTATAAGCTCATAGCAGTCAGTCTTTTGACATCCCAATACAAGCCGAACCCCCTGTCCCCACCTGCCTCCCTCTCTCTCCCCTCCTCCACAGGCTCTTGGATTCTGCCCTAATCAAGGTGGCAGCATGAAGAAGAGTGTTTGGACGAACTGGAAACAAAGACGCTGTGTTCAGCTCTCCACAGATGCAGGGACAGTCACAGCTTTCACCATAAACAAGGCGAAAATAATACACAAATGAGCACTGTAGGCTTCTGTATGATAAACATCAGTTTTTGTGAGCGTGTGTGTGGGTGTTATGTTTACATTCAAACTCTGTAAATACCTGTCATGCGTGCGCACTCATCAATGTGGTCCTATCATCTGCATGTCAGCGTTAACAAACAAGCTCACGGCCAGAGTGCTATGGGATCGAAACAGAGGAAAGCAGGAGTCAAATCAGTTGACTTTTCCCCCAGATGGGATGACTACCGACAGCAGCTCACAGCCTCGATACAAACACACACAACACGACCATGCAGTCATGGTGACACACACACACACACACTTCAGACTTGCCCGCGCATTTGCCCGGGCTTGAGCTCGAGCACGTGCATAAAATCCTGACTATCTAGTCCTTCACCATGCATGCTGCTAATTGGGGCCTGATGAGGAAGTCCACTTATCCAGAGAAACAGCCTGTGCTGGTAGTGGAGTATATCGCCAAAAATGAGCTGCCAGGAATGGCAGATAAAATTCTGCCAGCCCGAAACCCACACAGGAGCCTTTTTTCTTTGCTCTTCTTCGTGGTGCCAAATGGGTTTTGGGCTTGAAGGGCCTAATTGGTGGTCGCTTCCTGTGGGAGCTCGTTAGACCAGCTGCAGTCATTTGCCCGGTCCATGCAGCCAGGCCGCTAGTTTCCTCTACTTGCCTGAGGCCCATGTGTGCCTGCCTACCAGTCCACAAGGTGCTCTCAGCCCAGTGAAAGTGAATGGTGAGCCTGGAGGACACGCGTGGGGAGGTGTTATGGGAGCCTCTCATTTCCTCATATGATATTGGGAACATGTTCAATTCTTAGCCTTTTGGACTTTGGGGGAATTGATTTGATCAAGGTAAAATTGGGATTACATTAGCACTACAGTAGTTCACACTGGGGTGCAGTATACAGAGTATCTCGGTCGCTCTGTTCATAAAAATGTCAAATTCAGTGATATCTTAGTTGCCTGGGCTCCCCAGTTTATAGCTGCCCTTGGCACCTCAGCTTGTTTCAAAAAGCAGTACAAATGAACTAATTTCATTACACACCACTGGAAAAAAGGCTTTGTTATCTTGGGTGCTTAGCCTTCACAGCCCAGGCAGTGATATCCAAAGCAACCCTGAATTTGTCCCTCTTCCATCTCCAAGACTGCCTATCTTTCCAAACACAAAGTTAATATGCGCGGGCCTGATAGCCACCATGGAGGAGGCATTTACATAAGCCGTATACGCCATTGTGACAGATAATAGTATGCAGATTCTAAAATAAAGTAATGAGAAAAATATTATCTCATCCATTCAACAGATATGTCAGTCACAAAGATTAGCTTCCCTTTATAATTGATACAGAGGTCACCTTGGCGTTTAGAGGCTACATTTAATGTGGCACACAAGAATTCCGTTGTGTTTATTCCACAATACCCCACCCCCAATTTCCCCCACCACCAAACAGACAAAACTGCTTGTGTCTGCTGAATGTGACACTGCCCACTAGTGCCAGTTGCGACTGCCCATCCAAAGGACATGTTTTTATGTAAGATTTTCTTAATGGTTTCATTATTGTCACTGTCCACTGCCCCTGTTGAGTGCCCTGTCTCATCCTCTTAATGCATTATTTAGGGCACTTGTGGCAAAGGACAGTGACAGTCAGTTCAGAATATTACAACTAAGAAACCTGACCTGTGGATGATACTGTTTTCGGCGAATCTAGGTACTTGGCTTTATAATTTTTATTTATTTTTTCAGGAAAGCTTATCCTCATGATATTTTTGTCTCTGAAATAGAGATAACGAGTTTAGACAGGAGGTGAACAGACAGAGAGCTGTGGCTGAGAGAATGAACTAAGACTCAAGGAATTGTTAGAAAATGCAGCAGAAATGTTTAGAACAATGTACCACTGACATACTATCCTTTCTTAAAATTGTGTGTATCTCTAAGATCAACCAGTGAAAAAAAAACTGCTTGAGCACAACTATGTACCTAATACTTCTGTCAGAAGCTGCTGAAATTAAGATTTAGAGGGCTGTATTTTCCATCAGATGACATTTCTGTCTTTACATCACCTCATTTCAGGTTAATTAATGTTTGACCCTTGTAAACAAATATCTCACATTTCACCTTATTATTCCACTGGTGAGTTTTGAACATTCTATCTTTCATCTTCATTAGTTAATTTCAGCCCATATTTCCATAATTCCACAACAACAAAGACGGTACTTTGACTTTATTCACAGCCTCACAAATCACTAATTAATTGTTGGATGCTGCTTTTAAAGTCCCTTATGGGTAGATTTGAATTTTGTTTAAGGATTCTTGACAGGCAGCAAAGGTTGTCACACTGCACCACTTCACAGTTTTTTTCTTCTGTCAAAACATGTCATCAGAATAATTGAAGCAAAAGTCATCTTACCCAGAAGGTGGCATTAATCTTACATACCTGTGGTTACTGTGGTAACAGCAAATGCAAAGGAGAGAAAAATTTCATCATAAATACAATAGAAGCAACAGTATCTTTTTTACAGTGCATCAAAACAAACTCTTGTTGTTTTAAGAGACAATATAATTGCAACGTGGTTGGATTTGGTGGTGCACAGCATGAGTAGTGTTCCATGACAAAAGCAGAGCTCTCGGTACCAGCAACAGGGAGTCGGGTTATTGAGCGTGGAGCCTGCAGCACTTTGTCTAACAGCTCCTATGTCTTCTTTTGTTGCATTACTGCTCAAAATTTTCAATGTTGATGAAAAATGCAAATCACTGTGGTCTTGTTGTCTTGATGGCTTGCAACACACAGTGTTTCCTGTGAATGTATATGTGATCCTTTGAGTACTTTTCTTGGAGTCTCTGTCCCAGAGAGATTTGACCATGGAGTTCTGCTCTATCTACCTGTAGGCATCTCTGCACCTATTAGCATCTTTTACCTGGTATTTTGTTTGTCTCCTGCCTACATTGGCCTTGTTTCTAACTGTGTGAAGATGCTTCATGTCAACGGTGGAGTCTAAATTAAATGATATTCTGTTGCCTCTAAATTAGCATTTGCTGTTCAACTAACTGATCTCCTTCAGTGCATTATATGTCTGTCCAGTACTTGTTGTTGAGGTCTGGGATATGATTGACATTTTCTCTCAATCTTACTCCTATCTTCATCCATCAGATGCAGTATCTTTAGACCTCACTGACTGAAGTTTGATGAAACTTTGGAGACGGTTTTCAGTATTTTCAAATGGCACTGCTTGACCAACAATAGGTGCTGCAATTACAGGTAACAAAACAAAAGATCTGAAAGCAGATTTGTATGATGCATATTACATGTTATCTCTGTCATTTTTGTCATACTTTTCCAAAGTCATCCACGGGGTGTGTAATGCACCTAACTGTCATCATCTGCTCACCACTTAAACCAGCCAGATGTTTATGAAATGGTCTGTCTGAAATGAATATTGACACTTTAAAGTAGGAATGAAATTATTATAAAGAATGGTGCGCATTAGTAAAATTATGTATCAACAAAATGGAAGGTCATGTTCATGTGAATTTTGCCTGAATTTGGGTGTGACTTCAATATTGGCACTTTTGAAGAGGTGATGAAGAGCAGAATGGATTCAATTTATTTGTGTTTGTTCAGTCTGAGCAGAGCTGCTGTCGAAAAACAAAAAAAAAATTTGAGGATGAGAACAATTGATGAGTAATCGTAAAAATATTACGATAGCTGTTATCTAATTTATTAAAGTGGTGTCTAAAAAGAATACTTAAGATCACAGTAAACCAACATGAATATTGTTAATAATCCTGGTTAGGGCCGTCTTTCACCTGGTTCTCTTGTCAGCCCCCAGGCTCCTCCTCTGTGTGTGTGAGAGTGTGTTTCTCAAAGCAGGCGCAGCAATCGATAATGGGCTCACCTATTCCTCATCTTCCTCATCAGTGGTCGCATATCTACCCCTGGTCATCCTGTCACTGTCACTCAGTTTGTCGGGTTTTGCCTGGTGGTAACTTTTCGTTTTGTCCTTGTGTTTTTTCAGTCTGCTTTTTTAGTCCGAGCTGCTGCCTACTCCTGCTGGGGAAGCCTGTCTGTGTCCCAGTCTCAATTCTCTTTCAAGTCTCTCGTAGACTCAAACCACTCTCCAGCCTCCCTTCATCCTCAATTTCCTGTGCACCCACTCTGCCTTTGCCTAACACCCTCTGCTCACTGCCACCTCGGCATGTGTGTGTTCGTTCATAACAAATCCTGGGTTGAGACTTCCAAGCCGTAAAACAGGCCAATTTGATTCTTTTCATACAGAAACATACCAGGTGTTCTGAAATAAATACGTTTGTTAGGATGGTCAAATGAGGTCTGAAACTGCAACCTCATTTTACACTTTCCTGAAATAACCTGTGTCAGTCCCACCTGTCTAAAATTGAACCAACAGTCCCTCTGTGCACAAAATGTAAGCAGGCCGAGCTTGTTCCTTCATTTTCACCTTTAAGTAAACAACAATTTAGAACACATTCAAGGAGGAGAAATGCTCTGAAAGAGTCCACCTGTTACAGTCTCCACCTTTGTACATGTGACTACTATGGATATAGCCTTTACTGCCACCTTTAGATACCATCAGCCATTTATAGTTCTACAAACCCTCCCTCCAGTTGCCATTGAGAGCACAACATCCCATCCTGTTTCAACTTCAGGATGCTGCTTTACATACAGTATGTGTCTCTGTCTCCGCATATACAGGAGAACATTCACTTTCCCCAAAGTTCCTCAAAATTGCCTGGGAAAAATAAATCTTCAGATGTGGTACAAAATGCACTGTTTCACAGGGCGCCATGAGCCCTTATGGTACTTTATTTTGAAAATGTACAAAAGCCATAATAATACTTGGAGTCAATTCCAATTCAAGTTGACATATACATTTATAAAATCCAAAGGCACCCTGTCTCTACATTTTCATGTTTTGTGTAGTAAACTCAATCATTTAGAGTCTTTCTCAAAGTATGAGAAGAGAATTTAAATCGATCGATTTCTACAGAATGTTACACCTCATCTCTGGGCATGGCTACGGCACAGTATGTTTTCCACATGATGATGAGATCCTGACTGGTGCAGATGAGAGGAACACCATCAAGACTCCCAGCTCAGTTTTGCATGTTGTTATCATTTCTGCCTGCTATTCTTTTATTATGTTTAATAGAGTATTACACGCTTGTCCTTCCACCACTGTTAACATACAGCACACTCATCCATGAGGACATTAATAATTGATTGCCTTAGTCGCCAGTGTTACATTGTTTGTTGGTGTATCTGCCCCTGAGGGAGCCAGGCCCTGTGGCGAGTGTCTGGTTTCACATTCCGTCTCCAGTGATGTTGAGATCTGTCCCGGAGGAGCCATACCAACACTACCCAACAGCAAAGTGTGCTTCTTTAAGCAAGCAAGCACCTTGTAGGCAAATGGTGAGATAAATATAGATAACAATAATGTAAAATAAATGGAAGTAAGTAGTGAGGCAGCAAATTCATTTACTCAAAAGACTGAAATGTAAATAGCAGCACACACCAAAGTGATTAAAAATGGATAACTTAGAAAACGTAATAAAACCCTTCTGAGGTGTTTTCGTCATCAGGAGGTTGTTAATGTGACTTAAAATCAACTGGTAGTTTCTTCAAATTAAATCAACAATCATGTTTGAACTATATCCCCAAAATATCATCAACTAAATTAAAAAATTTCACCACCTGAAAAGGAAAGTTAACAGATTCATTTGTTTCATTTATTTATATGCTGAAGTGACAGAGTCCTCTTTGTGGCTGTGAAATACACTTGACTGTGGGAGGAAAGAGGAAGTAGGGATGACATTATAGAACCATGTCCACAGAGGGAGGAGGCCTTCAGAGGCTGTTGATGTCAATAATGCACCATGACAAACCTATTTTCTAAACCTTTTAACTGAGAGTACTTATTTTAACCCAAACTATCAAATATTTTTGGGTTGCGCCACATTGTTGTCTTGTTGACAGTGACGTTAAATCAGCTAATACTAGCCATAAAATTTTCATTTGGAGAATCCATGGTATCTAACCACATAAGTATTGGTTGGGATATCTGCACTGAGGTTCGATAATCAGGCCCCGACCTGAACCTCAGAGTCACGTGGTCTCAAAAAAAAATGTTGTAGTGAACAAAAGAGCCGGAACCAGTTGAATTTATCAATAATTAATGAGCTTTGCGGTGTGTACAAAAGAATTAGATTGCAAGTTAAGTACAAAATAAATTTATTTTGTAGGGTGGTTGGCTCACCTTTTCTAAATAGCAAGGCCAATCTAAGAAACTGAGGAGGGACTAGAGTTGGACCCGTTTTGCATTCAAAGGAGGCAGATGGGGGTGTCTGGTATCCACGGGGATGCGTCCCATTACAGGTTTTGAAGGTCCAACTGCGGAGACTGCAGCACATTGTTTGTTTGGATTATACATCCGTGATCTAGTCAGCCCAAACGCCTGTTTTGAAGGATATCTTGACACTTTTGTTTAGATGCATGGATCTCTGAGGTTTCTGGACCCCTATTCAGTGGAGGTAAAGGGAAATTCTTGTAGCATCTCTTTTCAGAATTTGTGTCCTTTACTCCTGAATAATGCACACCCAATGACTGACTCCGGCCTGTAGTCCAGGACCATTTTCAGAGAAAGGAGTTGTAAATTGAAATTGCTATACAGAGGCCCTGCATGACTTTGGTAGAGAAAATCTGAT
This sequence comes from Lates japonicus, assembly GCA_033238685.1. NCBI lineage: Eukaryota > Metazoa > Chordata > Actinopteri > Centropomidae > Lates > Lates japonicus. The sequence continues at coordinate 10,358 of BRZM01000721.1, read as the reverse complement.
GTTAAATTTCAATTTACTTTTCAAAGCAGAGTAGCGGTTGTAAAATTAATACCTTTCCAGCATGTTGGGAGGCAAATGTAACTAAAACTTTGGTTAGATACCAATTAGAGTAAACATAAATGTGTTTTGTAATTTTGATGGACTGGTCCTAATTGATCGAATTCCATTAAACATCTAAAACCAATTGATGGTATTTTGCCCTGTTTAACGGCCTGCTGGTCTTACACTAAGAATATGGGATTCAGTACACAAGGACAATAAGAGAAACACCACACCGATATCCCAATAATATGTAGAAAGCAACATAATCCAACTGTGGTAATGAGATTCTGCAGCACAGGGTAAGTGCCCAAATGCCAAATGATATATTACCGTATGTGAATGATGGTTCCGCCAGCTACTAATGCTAGAAAACCCAGTGCTCCAGGATGGCTTACTCATCACAGTAATATAGTTATTCAGCTACTCGCACAGTTGATCCTTTGCACTATCCAGTGTGGTTGTCAGGGAGACCAGACTGTCTACTTTTATACCCGGAATTAACATACACCTTTATCTGGATTGTGTCTGGATGTGATATATCCACTACCTTTTGTGGACCTGAGCATTAAAATCTGACTCCAGTGTTTCCATTGTAAAGTCAGATTGTTCTTTTTCCTTCACAACATGCAATTTCTGCTTTTCTTTCTTCTATAAATATTTTAAATTCTTCCTTGTAAAGGTGAGAGCCTTATTACATCGCATTTTCATCACAAAAGTTGAGATAGATATTGCTTTGTATATTGGGAATAAAAATGAGGAGAAAAGAAGTTTAACTAAATATTATTACTGCTGAGAGCTTTGGTATTCCATAATTGAAAAGGATAACTATAATGATTTCGATTTTATAAAAACGCTCAACAGTTAGTGCTGTTACCAGTTTTAGTTACAAATACAGCTCTCTGCTACCTCTTTTCAGCTGTTAAAGATTCTAGCTACACCTGCAGATAACCACTACTTTAATGATTAAAGTGTTTCAATAAAATATGGACAAAATGAAGCATGTACCCCTGCCTTCCACGCTAAAACAAATTCCTACATACCTGTTTCCTTGCGAAATTACTTTACTGAAAATATAGTATATATATAATATATAATATAATAACCCTGGAAAACTTTATTAGTTTAATGATTTTAGTACATGTTATATGGGCATTTTACAGTTGGAGATTTCAAACAAGAGGGAATAGCTTTATATGGTCAAACCAAGAGAAGCTCTTGCTTTTCCATCTGCTGTGACACAAAACCACAGCGATAACAGAGACGCTTGATACAGGTGATAGGAATACAACATGTGCGCTGGTGGATATTCCGTTATGTGTCTGTATTTTATACAATGAACGAGGGACTGGCTTTAGTTGGTTCATCAGATTATTTAAACAGCATCATTAAAAAAATGATAGAGAGAGAGAGTACAGGCAGAGAGAGAAAGGTCAGTAGCTGAGAAAAACTGATACGTATATTTTTTTTAGCTGTGCTGAAAACTTTCCTCCAGCACAGACTGCATGTATGAGTTGGCATCAAATACAGAAAGAAATGCAACCTGATTATTATTTAATTAGATATTTTTAGTTGAGCTGCCCATAAAGATCACTATATAACAGCGAATGTTTCATACACAGCCCTTGAT
>BRZM01000720.1:0-23140 GCA_033238685.1 Lates japonicus | reverse complement strand
TTTTTTTTCCTTTTTCCCTTCTTTTTTGGCATCTGCCCCTGACAGGATCATATTAGATAAGACCTGTCTTCTTGACATTTAGCCACCAATAAATAGGACAGTGTTTATGCTGTTTAAGCTCATATTTTTCTGTGTTTATTCAGTACTCTTGGTCAGACGGAGGCAGTATTCATTGTACTGTGTAGTGGTGTATAGTGGCATACCACAAAAAATATTACATGTATACGCCCTCTGGTAAAAAGAGGCATCTAATTAAAAGGGTTTCTTTGGGTTGGTACTTGCTTCACACATTCCCAAGAGGACAATGTGCCAAATTCTTCTCTCCAAAGCTCAAGAAGAAGAGCAAGTGTTGTCATCAATAAATTGCTTGACAACAAAGATTTTTTTAATAACGACACTCACACAGGCAACACCTATAAAAGAAAAACACTTGACGTGCAAAATATTTTTTAAAAATAACATACATTTCATGGATCTGTATCAATAAGCATATGCTGTGTAGTTTTTGAAATTCTGCAGTGTGGCCAACTTAATGATAATGGGGAATTATTACAGAGTACGCAATAATAATTATTATTCTGTCACAGCTCAGCAGTGTCTCCAGTGTTTTCCCTGTGTACCCCTCTGTCTCCTCCTCCTGTGTCTATCTGTGTGTGTGTGTATGTGTTGTGGGCACAGCTTCATTCACCTGGCTCCTGGCTCAACTCCACACCTGCAGTCAATTACCTCATCAACACCAGGTCAAGTACCCTGGCTCACTGTCTGCTCAGTACTAGATTGCTCAGTTTACTGTGTGGTAGCTATGCTCTCAGCTGCTTAGTTCTCATGTTACAATTCTCTCATACTTTTTGCCAATCAGTTGTCTCCTGTGCCCAGGACTCCGGTGCCAACTCTATCACTCAGCCTTTGCCACCCACGCTCTACATGCCTGTCCCCTGCCTTCACCAGTGCCCCTCTCATTCCCTCATCTGCTCCCTTTGCCCAATAAATTAATCTTAAACTTTCCACCATTGACTGAGTGTCTGGGTCCAGTCAAAACTGTAGCCATAACATATATACTTTTATTCATTTTATTTTATTTTAATTAAAATGTAGCAAGGCAATGAGGTAGGAAATGACCCCCAGTGTATGGGTAATATTTAACCCAGGAACAGAGTTAATCTTACTCACTGGGTTGGGTCAAAACCAGCATTATTTTGAGTGTGGGAGGATCATTGCTGTGTAGTGACTATGACCTGTTTTTTTATTGACCTATTTCTTTTTTTTCTTTTTTTTTGGAATAACAAATTTTGATGATTTGTGATGTTGTGTATGGTCAACAGGTTTTTGGATATACATTTTTTTCTTACCTTTCATTTTAAATATTAGTCCTCCATAATTCCATTGTTCTTTGTTAGAAATAACCTCACTTCTTGTATTAATGATAAGGTCGATTTGGTAATTCCCATTAGATTCCAGTAGGAATCTGACAGCACAGATGCAGCTGGTTCAGGCAAAGTTCATCTTTCCAGGGTTATGCAACAAACATTCATTGGAAGCCAGCCAGCCTGTGGGAGGGGTGAGTACTGTAACGCTGCTGTTTAAAAGGAGTGGGAGAGCCATTGACTCTGTGTCCGAACCCTTTGCATATTTAAGGTAATCGTTGAATACTTAGAATGTACAAATGGTGTTTACTTGAGTGATTTAAATTCATTTCAGCAACTTCTCAATAACAGCGTACAGAGTACTTTTTGGACAGTCAGCTTGGGAAAGTGTAGTATAACATCCATGTTTAATTTCTAACCACTATGTGTAATGGATTGCAGGGATCAGTCATGGCTGCAGAAGCAAAGCAGACTTGTTATGAGGGCAGTTCTGTTCAAAGTTTTCAGTTCTACCTGGAACATTCGGGAGAACACAAGGCCATTCTCCAGTGTGTTCACAGCATCCTGCCTGGAGAATTTAAAAGGTACAACAAGAAAGGCTGGAGTGTTACACTGTGCTTGCTTTTGATTTTACTATTTTTACCACTTACTCAGCAAGGTTATGGGTGTCTTATTTCTGTCTTTTTGTGCTCTTTGTGGGAATGGGGTCATTTAGGTTTCAGCTAATGACTGTAAAAAGTTTGTCCTTCAAGGGAGATGAAATTGCCAGTGGCTTCATGCAGGCACAAAGCTGGAAGTATTGATATATATTGAATTGTAGAGCAATTTCCACTGCTCAAAAGTCAATTTTTTATGTTTATGCCCACCTCCCATATTCACTTAACTCTGATAACACTGGTTGGTGGCGTGGCCAGGCGACACAGTTTATTTTTATCATTTCCACTTTTCATTTACTTTCATTTCACTTTTCTTCTCTCATGTGTTGATGTAGAATTGGAGATGGCAAAAGTGGCCTGGATGTTCTTGGCGTTGGAAGTGGTGAAGGTATGTGATGAAATACAACAACTGGTTATTGAGAAGCATGAAAATATTTTGTTTTGGTGGTTTGTTTGGTAGTTTTGACTTTGTTACTTTCTATAAACCAAGAGGGCTCATCTTCAGCTGATCATCATGCTCATCGTTAGGGTGCAATAAAGAGAATTCACAATAATGAACAACAGAGGTCAATAAAGGTCATAAATTACAATGGTTATTGCACAGCAGCAATATCAAAGTCACTTCATGACTGAAATGAAATGAATACTGTGGAACAACCTCTCTCTCTCTCTCTCTCTCTCTCTCTCTCTCTCTCTCTCTCTCTCTCACACACACACACACACACACAAACACACACACACACTTGATAATATGTCGACCTTAAATTAGCTTTGATTGTTTCAGAAATGTTTGCAGTATTCTTTGGGGCACTGAAGCAGCAATACTAAGAGGCAGAGGGATTTCAAAGTTTAAAGACTTCCTGTTCTTTTTTTTCCAGGGCAGTTGGATGTCCAGATGCTCTCTTTACTGCAGTCTACATTCCCTGCTGTTCCTGTCACTGCTGACATTGTGGAGGGCAGCTCTGAGCTCACAGATAACTTCAAAGGTATCAACAATTCAAAAACACCACACAGAGAAATATTTGTATTTTTCTCTCTTCTTTTTCTACCGTAGGAGAATTAGTCATTTCAGCTACTTTAAAAAAAATGCTTTTAAAACCTTCTTGTCACAAAACACAGTAAAGAATAACACACGATTTGATAGAAGCGTTGCATGGATGGAAAACAGGTATCACTGTAAAATCAGCGTTAACCTCTGCATCTACAGTACACTGCCTAGTGACTATATTAATCTGATATTATCAACTGATATCAACTGATTCTGCCCCGATTTTTGATCATAACACTAACTTTGGTACCCATAAAGACAGGCAGGTTTAATTGGCGAACTGCCTGCTCCTGATATACTGCAAGTTAAACTTTGTATTAGTTTTGTACTGATCATTATCTGTGCTTAGGTCATGGCTTGTTATTTGAAAAGTTCCAGTGTACTATGTATACATTCTGATGTATCTCAGTGTTATTGACTGCTTTTTTGTTCTGTTTTTTTTTCTCCAACTTATAGCTTTGGTAGCAAAGACCGCCAGCCTTCAGAAGATCCCTTTTGCTTGGCATATCATGATCAGTGAGGACTATGAGAAGCAAATGAAAGCAAAGGGAGACATGAAACGATTTGACTTCATACACATGATTCAGGTGTTATGACTTTGCTTTTTGGGCATTCAGTTTAAAAATTATATAATGGTAAGAAGATTCTGGTCTTTGGACTCTAAATGCTCTCTCCATGTTGTCCTGGTTTACCCCCCTGCAAGTGAGGTGGACTAAAAAGCGATGTCCATATCTCACTTCGTGTCAGCAGTTTGATTAATTTAGTTCCCTACTGTAACCTTTGCTGCTGTTTGAAAACCTTGGGAGCAGAACCTTTTCTACCAGTCAAAAGTGTACAATATAACAATTCACAACAATGCACTAAATAGTCATACATCCTCTAACTTAAGCATCCCTGTCAGACCTACAGTGAGTAAGAAGTCTTCAGAGACATGTGCAATCTTCAATCCAAAAATTCAAATTAAAGGTTCCCCACAACTCTCTCCTTAACAGATGCTCTACTATGCGGATAACCTTGCTGAAACTATCAAGTTCTACCACAGCCTTCTGAAAAACAATGGCAGGCTTATGATCGTCATTGAAACAGGTAAGTTGAACTGGATTCTTTGTTCACCTTTGTCTGCCATACAGCAATTTAAATTTGCCATATTGAGATTATTGCAGTGTATAATTATAGTTCATCAGTGTAGAACTGTGAGATCATGATCAATGTAACTGAGTTGCTAAAGGTTTGATCTTGTTTCCCATGAGCTCTGTTGCTTCCTGCTCTTCTTCCTCCTAACACGAGCAAAAACATAATTCAGTCTGCATTTTACTTTGTTTACCCAGGCCAATGCTCAACCTTATTTATTTCTTCCTGAAGATAAGCAAATAACACAAATGTTTTGTCATTGTCAGTATTTTGCCTCTGGAATTACTGTTTTTTTTTTTTTTTTCTCACACTATTCAGCCAACAGTGGCTGGGACACCCTGTGGAAGACGTACAAGAAGGAGCTGTGCGTTGATGCCATCACAGAGTACCGTTCATCAGCAGAAGTGATCTCTGGCCGTCATGAAATTCAACAGACGTGTTCCAGTTGTGCTGCTTGGATTGAAGCACTCTGTGATGTCAAAGGTGTTGTGAATGATGTGCTCCTCATATTTCAGGCCCTGGCTCTTCAGGCAAGCGATCACTTCTACCAGTCCTTCACCCCTGAGATCAGAGCAGGAATGTTAGACCTTCTCAGAAACAAGTGCAGCACTGAAAAAGATGGCAGGGTTTTCTTCAACAGCAATTTGAGCTGTATACTTGTTTATGCCTGAGTACGTCCTATTGAAAATGTTCATACATTTTCATTTCTCCATTTCATTGAATCAATCAATCAGTGCTTACATTTGATCAAATGCACAATATATTTGCCTGTAAGATTTTTCTATATTCACCAAGCTTTTTCCTTTTACCAAAATTAGTCACTGGTGATTAAAATCACTGCCACAGACTGTTTAACCTTTACAAGGTTTTTAGAAAATCAACTATAAAGTTGAGGTTTTGAAAACACTCTTGATAAAGCATAAATCTCTTTGTGTCGTTTGTCCAAGTTTGTTTTTGAGTGTGGACTACGCTCACTGCTGGTCCATGTGGACGTTGGGGGAAAGATACCTGGTAAAAGTGAGGTGAATAATTAGTTTAAAAGCAATACCAATGAGGCTGCTACTAAATTCTTTGGGACAAATATCATTCTTATAGAAGTTTAGTATTATTAGAGAGACCTGGATTAGAGAGAAGTTTTAAAACATAAGCTTCACTATGATGCCATTCACCATAAAGCCAGCAGATGGCACTACATGTCTGAATATTCAGGTGAACCTGCATCTCTGTTCTATTGCATTGACTCCAGTAGATGGCACACTTACCATACATTTAGATATGGAATTACAGCCAAGAGTGAGAACCTTACATTTTATTTAACATAACCAAAAATGGCACATCTAATGTGTGGAAAACAGTTCCTTTGGAGTCATTTGTTATTTGTTTCCTGTATTTTCAGTTCCCACTCAGCGGGCTAATACAGAGACATTTCTATAGTTGCACTAACACCATGCTGTCTACTGTGGCTGCACACGCACAAAATCCCGTCAAAGTGCCGAGGTCTTGTCTAAGGCTATCTAGCAAATGTATTCTGGCTGCTCATTTACCTCATTAGCTTTAATAGGTCAGTAATTGAAATTCATCAGAAATTCTTGTCAGTGCACTCCCCCCTGATGTCAGTGGGCTTTCAGCACCTGCTCAGGCTCCATTACCAGGGGTCCTCACTGGGCCCTCACATACCACAGAGTGACAGAGCATTAGTCACTGAGATAATCAACCTCAAGACACTGTTTGCAGCTAATGCTCATCAAGAACTGTTTTATTCACATGCCAGTTGGTGGCTTATCAAAGAAGAAGTTCTCTGCTGGATAAATGTGATGAAATGTTAACAGATTACCTCTTTTCCAGGTGATTGATTACACAAAGAAGTCCTGAACAGCTGGATATTGTTATATTGTTAGCTGGATATTGTTTTTATTTACTGTCTGCGGCATGCTTATTAGCTAATGATATAATGACAAGCTGTGATTCTCCAGAGTGCCTGATGTATATTTACATTTCCCTATGAATCTCATTGGCATCATATTATGCAGGCGATGCACAATACTGAATCCATAAATACTTCCTTGCCACAATACAGGTCAGGTATTGCAGCTGTGCCAAAATGTCGACTTGGTTGTGAGAAACCTCCAGGTGAAAGTCCTCTTCAAGAAAGCTTTCTTCAGTCCATCTGGCCAGCTATCAGAGCTGAACCTCCAGCCTCAGGTTCTAAGGTGCTCATCAGTGTACCCTCACTTTTATTTAATGTGATGAGGAAACAGGCAAAAAAAAAAAAAAAGTGTGAATATTATTTTTATTATGTCCTCACCTGAGCATGCTTTAGCTCTTTTTTCTTACTATCTCACACAATCTGGTCTTTATGTATAAGCTGTTCATTTTACATGTCTGAATAGTAAGCTTGGTTAAAAAAACGTCAATTTCTGAGAGCAGCAGACAGCAAATATCTCTGCAGCATGTCTGCTTGTTGCCTTTTAGTGCTGGCTTAACGCAGAAAAGATACCTGACTTCAGTTAAGCCAATACCACCATATAGGACCTAAATGTAACATCACTTCCTGATGATCTTTCTGAAAATAGTTCCTAAAGCCTATTTAAAATTACCAATCATAACATCAATTTATCAAAACATAAAGGGATTAAACCTAATCCTGGCTACCATCTGCACAGTTATGATACCAATGCCTATGTCCCATTTATTTTCTAAAGGCAAGACAATGATGACATTTTGGTATTTTTTTTTCTAAGCTGGATATTCACTGTTTGGCAAAATTGACTCTTCAGATGTCTTTCTTCTTTAATGCAACTCCTCTCCCCTTGTTCCCTCTGTATGGGGAGCCAGTATCAGGCCAGAGACGTCTTCTATCAGCCATCGTGTCAGTGTTTAGACCTCTCTGAGACCAGAGCAGGACATAAACTGGCCCTAAAATACATCACACACACTTTAATGGGCAGAGGCTGTGGCCAGGCCTTGAAATATAGCTCTGATACAGGTGCTGTAAATGGCTGGCCTCTGCAGCATATTTCATTCCAGAGAATTAGTCCTGTTTAGCAGCTGCTGTTATATAGCAGCCTCCATAGTCCAGCAGAATATGGCCATGTGATTGATGATTCCAAGGATCCCCCCCCCCCCCCCTTAAATTTCTGTCTAACATCAATTAAATCAAGAAAAGGTAGAGGGTGGAATTTCCAGTTTCAGAATTCAGTCTATTTCTGTTACAGATGTTGATTTGTGCTGCGAAGAAGTGACTCGCAGGCTTAAATCAATCCAATGTGATTAACCACAAATCAGAAAGGGTGGAATGGGGTGACTCTGCTCTAATCAAGTTTACCTTTGTCTGTCTCATTAATCTAGTGATTTGAGGCCTTATAGTCCGATCTTCAGGATTGTTCCTGTGGGTGTGAATATGGAGAATTGCTACAGATAAAGGATGGCACCGTATTTATTCTGCATGCCACATTTTGAACTGGAAGTGTGAGAGATAAAACCAGGCCAAAAAATGCCATTAATTGACCCCTTCTGTTCATACAGTATCTTGATCAATTACAGATAACACATCACATTTTGTGAATTCATAAATTATATATTCTTGGTTAGGCCTTTTGTTTTTGTGCTGCAACTGTGAAACTTCTCCACTCGTGAGGAAAAGTTGAGGTGAAAAATAGGCTACTTCAGAAGAATTTTATACGTGCCTGCCAAACAGTGATAACAATTTTGAGAAACAACTTGATACTGACTCTAAGCCATACTCTTTTACACCCATATTTGCTCATTTGATAAAAAAAAGAGTCACTGTCACTTGTTCACTTTGTCAACTGGAAGAGTTCCTGAGGGTGAGATCTTCCTTAATTACACTCAGTGACGTTTACCCTCACTAAACGCCCCAATTCCCCTCACATGGTGAGGTGTTTGGGGGAATGCTTGTCATTTACTGTTGTAAGAAAGTGCAAGAAAGTCTTATGCAATGCCACTTGTTTTGCTCATGAAGTTTTTGCTCAGATTACTAAGCTTAGATTGTTATATTTGTTATCAGAAACAAAACAGTCCCTTTATTTACTGACCGATATCATTGATGAATAATATATGAATAATATACTATGTATACATACAGATATACTGCAGTATTCAGCCACAACATTAAAACTGGTAACTGGTTTATATGTTTATGTAATTGTATAAGAATAGGTTTTTTTAAAGTTGTTTCCCATGTAACGTTCATGTGTGGCAGAGTTAATCACTGCATTGGTGATGTGGGTCATTCTCCCTTAAAGAGGTATTCACCCTACAAGAATTTAATTTGCACGGGGTTCAATGGAAAATAAAGTTAATGTTCATAGGTTTAGTGATGCTGTTGCAAAGGACGAGAACACAAATCTGTAAACACCAAGAAATGATTAAATCCTGGATTGGAATGGCCAAATTAAAGATACTGAATATTGCCATACTGACTATCAGTGACTTCAGTGTATCAGCAGAAGCCTTTAAAGACTGAGTTATCAGGTGAACCCTGCAGATGATATCAGATGTGTTTTATTACTGTTATTACTGAGGATGATGTCTGTCTCTCCTGCAGCTATGTTAGTGAACAGATACAGGACTTGCACTAAAAAACGATCATGACAGAGCAATCCTGCCAGAAGTTAATACCAGTAGCAAGGATATTTGTACTTAATCCCTGTCATGAGAAAAAGAAAATAAGACCTTACATTTCCCTGCAGATCTGCTGTGGCTTTACTATTCTTCAGTGCATTAATCAACTTGTATCTCATCTTATGCTTTTATTAAATGCTGTTTCTGGCTCACATCAATTCATTGTCTCTTAAATATCCTCCCTCTCATGGGTGTGAGCTTGATTGTGCATAGGAAATGAAGTTCGAAACTTCTTGGAGCTCTATTTAAAGTGCGGGTCCCCAGAGCGGCCCCGCTGCCTTAATAACTTACCGTCAGGATCCCTGGGTCCTTACATTTTATTTTGCCTCGCCAGTGTTCTCAACTAAACCCATTCTAATGAAATGTTCTGCTAAATTGTCAAACGGTTCTGTATTCCATCCATAAAAAAGGTGTTTACAGCCCTGGTGAGAACCCAAACACAATAAAGATGGTTGTTTAACTTGATAAATCACAGCACAGGTGAATGGGGGTATTTGCTATCTCATTTAGGAGCTGGAAGTAACTCTGAAGGTAGCTCACTTCTGATAGAGATAGGGGCAGATTGAGGAGTTTCCTTGCAACACTGACTACCAGTGGGAATAAATGCAAATTAGTTTTTAGTGTTTCTTATGCAGATTTTCTATGGAAGTTTGCGCCACAAATGGTGAGACTTCATTTTGTTCTGTGTGTCATTTTTGTCTGATCTGTTTCAAATCATTACAGTTTGAACCAACAATTAAGTTCCTGCAGAAAACTGGTAGATGATTTGCAGCATATACTGTGAAAGCAGGCAACCAAGTTGTAAACGTACGCATGTGTCTGATGTTGTTACAAAATGCTGGGTTTCCCTGCATCTGAAAGTGCATAGCTGTGTAGAGAACATCATGATGGATTAACAAATGTCACTCTACACCTTGCTACATTTGTTGCAGCTATGCTCAGATATTTGTGTGTGCAGCATTTTTTTTCCCTCTCAGTTCTCACAAGGTTCGATTCTACTGGCAAATCAATACAGGTATTGATGGGCGTCAGATAAAACCATTATGGCAACCAGCTGTAATTTTTCAGCTGAATTGATTTCATTTTAAATGATCCATGTACATCCAGTGGAGCACACCACCACTGTGAGTGTGTTTTACCTTGACTTCATGCGAGAGAGACGTTATTCATCACCAGGAGAATGTCCCTTCTTCACACCCCAATAAAAAGCAGAGTAATGAAGCTTCTGTGGGTGCTGTCACCCCAACACTGCTTTATAAAGGATGACACAATTATATTTTACCAGCTCACCAAAAATGCTGACAAGCCCTGGTTCAATAAAACGCAATCTGTAGCGAGAGAAGCATGCTGGTTTCTTTGCTCTGGAGTCATAGCTCATGAACTACAGGGTGTCGTTGCCCTGGGATGCTCCTCGAAGAACATTTTCTTCTGACAATTAAGCCAGAAAAAATTGGGTGTGTTGATATTAGGAATAAAAAGTGATATATCAGCTCTGTTTTAGAGGAGTTCAGTTTTGTCATGCTCTCTCGTACTTTGTGCAACACATTCTCTCTTGCAGGGAAGTAGCTTCACAAGTCTATTCACAGGCAAATTTGAACTCCACATTTTCCCCTCTCAGAAATGCATAAACAGGCATGACATTTGCCTCTGAGCAAACAGAAGTTAATGCTGCATTACCGTCAATCAGTCAACTTGGTAAATGTTTGTCTAAAGTATGATGGATGATGTGTCGACAACATTAAAAGGCGACCGCTTCCTAAACCTGAAATCTTGCATATTCAGAGACAGCCGGCGTGATGCTCCAGACAGCCGACCGCCGACGCCCTGCTGCTTGACTCTTACCAGCGGCAGGATATGGCTGCTTCTTAACGGACGGCATGTTTTTTCCTTAGAGAGAGACACATCTGGCCTTGGATAATCTCTCCTTAGTCTTCTGCTGTGTAATACATGCAAAGCTCTGCTCCATGTAATTCCCCAACTGCTCTTTTTTCCTTTGACAGGGATAAAAAGACCAGTAGTATGAAGTATATTGCATGTTTTCTATACCTAACATCACTGTTGCAAATGTCTGTCCGCACAAAAATGTATTTAGAAATAAGATTATAAAGTACATGTTGGCCATAATGACAGATTTTTATTTGTGCAGACACTTTATTATTACATTTTCCGATGCTTTAAAAGCCAAGCCAAATCCAAAGCAAATGTGCCCTGGTGAGCACAGTATAATAGTCAGTGGAAAAGTAATGGCAGCTCACAGTGTGATGGTATTATATAGTTATTCATGAGCATTCATGATAGCATACAAGTAATACATAAAAATGCCATAATTATGCTTTGTGAAAGGAAATCAGGACAAAATTGAGATTGAACGTCATGCAATGTTAATGGTAATGAAATGCTCGGTGCCTAGCCAGATGCCTCAAGCCTTAGCAATATAATATGTACTAGCAGTGTCTCACTTGTTTATTTATTAACAGAGGAATTGTCTGCTTCACTTGCTATCACTGAGGCTTGACAGCTACAGAGTCCAGGTGATGCATGAGCCAATATGTGGACTGGAGAGGGCTCAACGTCACACATCAATATGAAAATCAGTTTCTGGCAGAAATAACCCAGGGCAGTACATCTAGCCTCAAAAAGTGACTAATCTTAGGGTCATAAACCCTGCACAAGACGCCCAGGGTCTTTTTAGAGAGACAGAATTCAGAAATGCCATCATTTTCCATTCCACAAGCCAAGGACCTTGCTCCTTGCATTAGCAGATTTCTTTTAATAGTGTGTGAAATAGCAGGGTTGCCAGAACTAAGCAAGAGCAAATAAAAGAGAGAGTGAGGGGGATTGTGAAAGGTGACCTTAGTCTCTGGAGTGCCAGATTAAAAACTTCAAATGCTCTGCCAGAGGCTCTCCTAAAGAAACAAAAAGACCACAGGCACGATGTTACAGTAGATGGAGGTGGCTGCCAAGTATCATCTTCTTACAGAGAGGGATTATGAATTTCACAAGGCAATGGTGGTCCCATTGGTGAGAATATTAGTTCACATATTGTTTTCCAAATCTGCATATATTTCTGTTTATTTTTTCTTCTCCTGACTTTCAGAGCTTCGTAGCAGTGTTTGGATACTGAAAGAGACTACATTGTGCAGACTCCTTTCAAATTTTTAAATAAAAAAACATTTTAGGATATTCTTAATGTGACTTACATGAGGAACCAACTACACTAAAGTTAGTGGTGTACAGCAAAATATAATGCCATATTGTAATGTTAGCCAACAAAACACACTCTGATATGACTGTTTTATTATGTTAAACAAAACAGTTACATTGCAGCAAACCGGAAATGTAGAGTATCTGCAAGTCACAAAATGTTTATTATATTCATTATCAATTAACTTTTAAAATATATTTCATATAATAGGTAAGAATAACTCAGGTAGCGTTCAGAAAATGTTGCATCCTGGTGGTTTAGCAACGACACCGTCTCCAGCATACCGCCACTCATTTGAACAAGTGGACAATGGACATTATAGGTGAACAGGCAGCACTTCTCCCCTCCCTCCAGTAGCTTGATAATAACTCAGCTCACTTAATTACAGACTCAGCTTCCCAGAGAAATAAAAAAGAAAAGCAAGAAAATGATTTTACTCATGAGGAAAGTGAAACAATGGCTCTCCAAATCCTTGAATGGATTTCTATCTCAAAGCTCATGGTGGAGACAGTTTGAACTGTAGCATCGCCGGGTGCTTTAATTACTGTTCAATGACTTTACTCTGAGTCCTTGGCCTAGTTTAGATTCCTTATCAAAAAACAGCCATGCGCTGAGAAAAGATTACTTTTTAAACTTTGGGAAGAGGGGAGGGCAGACAGAAAACAAGCTAATGCTATTGCACAAATACATGGAAGGGGACACAGCCCAGAGCCATTTGGAAAGCAATAGCCCTTTCCAAGATGTGGCATCGAGCTGGCACCCACACAGCTCTTTAAATTCCTTTTCTCAAGCCAGATGGCTATGGAATTACACATTTTTTAATCTAAAGCACGAACCTCTCTAGGCTTGGGGAAATCTTCTTGGGATAGCCATGTTGGATTTATTTGCAGAGGACACAGTCTCTTGCCCTGGGGGCCACATTTGATGGTAAATATGAAGTTTGACACTGAATGTCCTGAGTCCTCTTGGTTATACTCTGAGAGATAAGTCAAACCTACAAACTTTCACAGCATGCTGTAAATTAAGCCCAGTGATTTGAACGAGAAATACTGTCCTTGTGGTTAGTTTGAAATAAATACTCAAAACTGATATAGAAATATGACTAGGTAATTCAGTGTTTAAAAGAATAGTTTGACATTTTGGGAAATTTGCTTTTTGCTCGTTTATTGGTTAGATTAGCACTAGGGCTGGAAACAGAGGGAAACAGCTTACCTGGGTCTGTCCAACACTAACAGAACCTGCCTAACACCTACTAGCTTACCTACATGTTGTATTATATTGCTGTTGTTGCAGATTATATCACTACACATTCAAAATTCTTTTGTTAATGTCATCATTTAACTCTGTAATCAGAGTTGACAGAGTTGAGAGTTGTTTTCCCTCTGTTCAAAATTATCAAATGTGTGAAACTACTCTGCTTGGTGTGGACTGAAACACTGGCATGGTGTTGATTGCTAGGCTCTCAGCTGAATAACACTGACAATCTAGATTTGTGATATCTAGGTCACTCAATATATATGCTGGATCAATACTACATTGAAAAGGAAAACCAAGATGACATTTTGCAGTGGGCACATAGAGTGTGTTCATACACACAAGGCCCTGACCTACGGTAGCTGACACATTCAGTTGAAGGGCTGGTCTTTTTTACTTGAGAAGAGAATACATTTCTTATTTTGTAAACACCCAGGAATAAAAGAAAAGTCAATTGGGTGCTTGGAAGTCTTTCCACTCTGTGAATGCAACATGAAGTAATGCACTTAAAGGTTAATTAGAAAAATTATCTGTTGAGCTGAAAACAAATGGTACCACGGAGTCCCCCTGCTGGCAGACGAGTTAATCTATGGCAGGTCTCCTCACTGGTCCACCTGCGATCCGTCTCCGTCACTCTGCTGACAGTCCCTGCGGCCCACTGAGAGGATATGCTCCATTGCACCGCTGTGACTAGCCTGCTAATGAATACAGAGGAGCCCAGGACATCCAGACGCCCACAAAATGGCTGGGAAGACTCCTCTGGCTGCTCAGATCATTCTCTGGCTGGATGTCGGCTCAAATGAAGCGGAACATGGCTACCAGACTGAGAGTGCAGAGAGGAATGCCACTCAGCCTGGATAGTGATTGCTCTGATGTTTGAGATTTATTCAGTGAACCCCAATAGATCCCTAAGGGTGAGAGAATAGATTGCAGTTTATGGGAGATCTGATAGGCAGAGTTTAATCTGTAGGACGATTATGCTGTAAGAAAGATAATATAGAGAACAGCTAAAGAAACGACTTTCAGTGGTACCATGCTTATGGCTGACCTTAATGTCAATCCAAATAAACACATTTTTATGGTACATTAAAAGTTTATATTAGGGTTTAGAAACCGGAAAGGATATTAAGATAGATAGAGAAACATTTACAGTGGTACCTGAATTTGCAAAGCAATGCATTTTAACATTGTCTCAGGCAATTGAATCAGCCCTGCTGGGTGCCCCTCAGTAAAGCTTGCATGCAGACATGTAAGCTTATGATAATGATAAGGAAACATCTTGTCAAACAGCTCCATGGAAGACATGAATTTCTCAAGAGCACTTGGTCATGAGTTTTACCAAGACACACCAATAATGTTGAGAGCTGAATATATCAGATATCAGTGAGTTAATGTGTACAAATTACAATGAGCCTGGTAAATGACTTCCACTTGATTGGAAAGCACACTGTTCCTGTTTGGGTCAGGCTGCTGTGTCACCGCTTAATTTATTGCCCCTGCTGACATTCACAGCAAGCCATTAGAGACCCTGCTGCATTCCGTCTTTCATTAGCAAACTAAGTAACACCAGCACTCAAATATGACCTGACCCACTGTGCCATCAGCCCAGGAAGAGCAAGGAAAGTGAAGGGTGCAGGAAGCTTATAACTCAACACAACATCATTTAATCATCAAATATTTTACAATCTAAAAGAAGACTTGAGTAGTTCTCTGCTCCCACTCTGCAGTTATTTTTCACAATTAAACATTACAGCAGAATGAATCTGTGGTACAAGCGCAGACTAAAACTGAGTAGTGGTGGGTGTGAAGAAGCTCTGAAGACTAAATATAACTTATTAAACCAAAGACCCTATTAAACAAACCCTCTATACTTGGTATGATCCATGACATCACTAATGACATCAGCAAAAGCATTAAAGCAGGAAGTGTTAGTGTTTGCCATGCCACAGATTAGTGATGGACTTTAGGCTAATACAAACAGATGACAAGCATGGTAAGAAATCCAAAACAATGGCAATGACTTTAGATGGAATAACATAAACTTCTAGTTGATGTTAGACCAGTGTGACATGCAGGATGTGGCCATGTTCACTAATAATGCAAATGCAAATACTTATATTTTAACAGCACAATATAGTCTTCTGAAGTCATTTTGGGTACTGACACTGGAGAATTATGTACCTTAAGTAGCCATTATGGCCATCTTTTATAAACTGCTGCAGTTCATCATGATTGTTCAGTGGATAGCATTAGCAGTTAAAGAGAAATCAGATTTTTTAAGGATGAGGCCGCATGTTGCCATGGACAGTCAGTGAAGTGATTGACAACCGACCACAGGGAGCCTGTTCCTGCAGGGCCTACAGGTATGCTTTTGCATGTCACAGCACAGGAACACACGTACAAAAACACACACTCATGGCCGATATTTGCTCTTTTTTAAATATGAGACAATAGACAGTCTGTGTCATCTGCCTCTGATATGATGGATGCAACACAGATTTGCTCGATTACATATGTATATCATAAAATTGCTCAATATTGCACCCTTTCTTAATGTATTCTAATCATCTCAAGAATGTCTAGGCTGCCTGTTTCCTATTCTAATTCTTTACTTCTCAGCATCATCCTGGGTTCAAACACTTTGTTTCATATTTTAGTTTTCAATGAAACACTAAAATGTTCTGGCAGAAACACTGCATACTAATAAATGGCATTTATTTGTTCATGTGAATGTGGGGAAAGTTAAATATACACATGCTGACACAAACTATGTTCAAAACACTTGTGCATGTGAACCATAGTTTCATGTGCTGGGAGTGTACATGCTAGTGTTAATGTGGGTTAGAAATGCATCTCTAGATTTTTAACAAACTAGAAAGTCTGGACATGATACACCCAACAACACATGTACAGTGTGTAGAATTACACCACAGTTACTGGAAAGCTAAAACTGTGTTAGTCAATTACAATACACACAGATAAAGGCATATATGGGACATACTATTTGCAAAGAGTTACCTTGTAAATGTATGTCTAGGGAAAATAACACTTCAAGAAAAAAGGAGTTAACCTCTGAAGTAACTTAATCACATTTATAATGGCTGCTACTAAAGTGGGTCAGATTAGGTTGAATTCTAGTTAGCAGCATTTGACAGCTGGAGGCAAACAGCACTTTGATATGTGAGTTTTAAAAGCAGTGTGTAACATCTGAAAGAACTCCAAAGAGACCAAATCATCTGTGCTCAAACTGCAACATCAGTCAGAAATGCTGCACATTTATTTAACGTGTAAAGGGAGCAGTGTGGAAAATCAACAAATGCCAAACACAGGCAAAGTGCACTGGGGAAAGTTAGTAGCAGCTACATTTTGAAACTAACCAACAGGGGTTTGAGAAATATTCACAATATGGTTTTGAGTCAAATATGCATCTTATGGGCAAATAATCTGCTGTGACTCGAATGTGACTTTATAGCAGGTGATTTACTAAATGGTCATCTTTTCATATTGGTTTTGATAACATACTCAATATAGTAATTGCAAAGATATGGCAACAACAGCATCATAACAAAAACATCAGGGCAAGAAACACATGGTGATTAATCAGGTTGTAAACAAACCAACTGTTAAGCCACATTATTTAAATATCTAATGTGAAAGTAAGTGTACCCATGACAGCAGTAATAGCTCACTGCACAGGACAACTGCAGTACAATATAACCTAATTTGAACCAGGATGTGGGTCTGTAAACTGTGATGGGCAGTTATCCCTTTATATTCTCTTTCAATATTTAACATCCAAAACTATGAAACTAGGGCCAAAGTTATAATAAACCAAAAATATTCTATATGTTCTTTTATAATAAACTTAAGGAGCTTTACAGTCTGAATAAGGAATATGATCTGGGACAATGTCATATTACTGTACATCAAACCTTTCCCCCAGTAATGCTTATGGACATCATTTAAAAAAACAAAAAAAAAAACAACTTACAGTCACTGTCTTATGTCTAGTAATATTATAGTTGTATCAGAGAGATTACCTACAACCTGTAACAAAAAAAAAACAAAACAAACAAAAACAAAAAAACAAATCAGTGTAAATATAGCTCCATCCCTTTTTCAAAAATCTGAACTTCATTAGGACACCAGTTTTTCAGCAGTTGTTTTTGCCATCACCTCAGTCAGATACTGTCTAGGCTCTGAGCTACAATAGCAATTCTCACACAAACTTTTAACAGTGCATACAGTAAGTACATGTGTTATATCAGCAGGATTGAAGTCGCAAACTGTCCCCTGACGACCATAATCATCGTCCTATGAGTGATAACAGCCACTTCATTTAGTTCTACATTGACTATGATAGGGCTCATTCACTGTGATCCTCCAACGACATTATATTATGAGGAACACGGGCATGTCTTGGGTGTGACAGCACGGGGGTGTGAAATCATGTCCCCTTTCATCAAAAGAGTTATGATCAGTCAAGTTGGGCTCATAACAAATAGCAGGCTTTGCGCTTTTATCAGCAATGCTGTGACCCTCAACGCTGTGACCTCATCATTAATATGGGAAGGCCGGATGATAGATCAAAGCATGGTTCAGTGGAGCATCCCTGGGCCAGAGCTGGCCTTGAATCGTTCATCACACCATCCCTGTGGGGACTTTACGAGGGTCCGGGGAGAAAGGAGGCTCTCGAGACTGTCACATTTGTTTTATCGCTTTTGATAATGGCTCCCTTTTAAAAGATGATAAGCACAGGAATTTCTCATTAACATGTGGCTGTGATTTTAGCTGTGATGACATCCTCTAATGTTAGTAAAACTGGGCTGTCACAGAGTGGTTTCAACAATCTGTTTCATGCTTTTGTTGGTACAGTTTGGTTCAGCCTTGAGTCTGTTACATTGTATAAGACTGGGAAGTCATATCAGAAATACTGATAGTGTGAAGAACTGTTGATGTGAGTGTATGTGTCCAGTTAGTATATCTGTTATGCGCAGATGCAAATAACAATTTTAGTAAGATTGCCACACCTAAATCCATATCATGTGATAAGAGCTTAAAGGTAAAAACAGATGGAGTGATTAATCTGGTAAGGTTAAAGGACACTTGTATATACTAAGATGATTTTATAAAGGTTCTCTTGAGAATGCTTCCTCTTTTTAAATGTGGGAAACCAGCAAATGGGAGACAGTTGTGCAGTGTCAGGTCATAAGGGTGGTTAGGTCATGTGCTGATGCAGGAGTGTTGCCAGGGAGACTGGACCTCTGACTCAGTCTGCATGTTCGTGTGGGTGCCACATCAAGTTCCATCCTGAATCGGTTAGCGGCTATCAAACTCTTCAACACCAGTAATATAATTACATAATATCACTCAGCTGCAGAGCGTCTCTGACAGATGTTTCCTCCTAATGGAAGAGAGAGCAACTGCTGTGTGGTTTGGGGAACAGTTTGAGTTTCAGCTGCATTGAGTAAAACTGACCTGATTCTAGATTAGGTTTAGTTCTACTTTTTTGTGCAGTTTTAGTTTTAGTTGGTAGAGAACACTACTCTGAGTCATGAGTACATACTAAATCTTAAAGCTGGCATTAATGCTACTTAAACCTTTATGTGAAACCAGGAGCTAAGTACCATTGTACTGTATCAGTTCATAATAGTCTCTAAAATTAGATCAGTTCCTCTGTTTCATTGAAATTGAAAAGGTTATGCTTAGCCCAAGGGGCAACTTGATTTAACAATTGTTGAAAAGATTTAGTGTTACAATTCTACTTTAAAACCATATTACAAAACTGAAGAAAAAATATTTTCACTGTTTCTAAATAGAAAGTATTTTAACCTAGAGCTTGGAGATATACTGGATCAATAGCATCAATATTATGATATGATACAAGATATTGTCAGGGGTAACTTTGTGTGAAAAAATTCTGATTATATTCAACTTTTATAGCAAAGTGAAAATGAACTGTGAATGCGTCCTCTGTGTCTAGTTGACTTCACTGATTTCTTTGTCTGAGAAAAAGAAATGAATCACTCACACTTAGAATGAACCCTGATTAAGAGCTGTAATAATAATACACCAGATTTTGTGACATTATTGGCATTGAGGTATGCCTACTGAGTCTAAAATATTCTATTTGATTTTCTCAGTGCCACACATTCCTACTTTAGCCTTCTTCAAGTGATTAACTGCAGGGTCAGCTGCAGCAGCAATAGCTTACCTCACAGCCCTTCGATTTTAGATGAGACCATCTAAGGCAGTTTTTTATTCATTAGTGAGTGTGTGTATACTGACTAAAATCCAAGATGCATGACTTCAGCCTAACATGCAGTACTTTGCATATTATGACCATCCGGTCTTCTTTACTGTCTTCTTTACCAAACCACTAGAATTCTGATAAAGGTATAATAAAGTCCTGTGTGTTGCGCTTGCTTGTAATGAGGGACCCACTGATGGGTAAATATGGTTGAGGAAGATGAACTACAGCACACCACACAACTGCAAAATGTCAGTAGTGCCAATGAATCTACAAAACAGGATCTCAGATATGAGTGTTTGGCTGCTCATCTTTGTTGCTATCAAACTAATAAACAATCTAATAATTTGCAAAAAAAAAAAGAAAGAAGGAAAGAAAAAAGTAAAATGCCTTGTGGAGTTAACATGTCACAAATGCTTTTCCAAAAACTACTTCTGAATCTATTATTAAGGACACCCAACATTTCTTCTCACTGGCCTACATGACTTTATGTTTTGTTGAAGTCCAGCCAGCCATATCCCTCAGGCTGCTTTTCACCTACGATAAGAGGGACAGTTCCTTTCAGCACAGACAGACATACCTCAACTCCTACAGGTAGCAGCTGACATGACTATTAGTCTTTCTTCTGGTACTTGCAGGTGTCAGACTTGCCGGTGCTCACTTGTCAGAGCTGCTCTGTGTGCTGTCTGAGGTGATTCATCTTCTTGCCAGCATCATTAACTTCCTTGTGAAAGGACTGGCAGAAGGAGACTCAAAGCAGCTCCAAAGAGTTTATGTGCCTTGTCAGGAGCTACTTTCCCTCCTCTGTAATCAGATTGAAACTTCTTTTTCTTCTATGTACTTTTTTGCTTTTAATTGTTGTTCTCAGGCTTCACTATCTTAGGTGGGAAGACAGTGTCCTGAAAACCCTCCCCCGAGAGCTAGAAATGCAATATCTAGTTAATTGTTTAAAATGTTTCATGAATGAGTTAATCTCATCCTCACACCTTTCAATAATAGAACAAATATGGCAATTATGATAACAGAGTTAAGAAACCAACTAAAAATACAAAGAAGAAATGTGGTCATATTATTAATGCAGACACATTTATCATCAGTAAAAATAAACAAACGGACAATGGCATAAACACCCAAGGCACTATTCTATTTTGTAATTTCCCCATTAAACTAATGGGTTTCTGTGTTTCACCATTAATTGCTTCATTTCTGCTGCAGATGTTTATTTCTGCACTGGCACATATTCACTGATTGTTTGCTTTGTTTAGGCTCCTAAATGAAACCACTTAATTAGTGATTGAAACGTAAAGACCTGTCAAATTAACCCCCTTTCCAGTACATTACATTTCTGCATTAAACCAAAATGAATTTTTACACTGGAACGAGATATCAGTATATAGGTCACACTTGGAACAAATAATAAGTCTGGGCTTGATGAAGCTTTCAAAAGGAGAACAGTTTTCAAAGATGTCATCATGTGCCAGTGTACACGGGAGCAATGGCCTGCAGCAATGATGATCTATACAAAGCATATCTCCTGCTTTATTAAATGTAGCACAACACTTAGGAGGTTATGAGAATTACTGAACCTGAATCTACCTTACATTATGCCTGTGTTAAAGTTGCAAATACTCACGTTTTGTCTTTTTTTTTTTTTTTGTTCTCTGCCTCTTTAAACCTCTATTAAAACGTTTTTTGTTTTTTTTGAATTAGCAGCAAATGAGATGTGTTACATCTCTGAGATTGTTTTCTTCTGGGAGAAAATAAAAGGAAGTTCACACCCTGACCCTTTCTCTAAAGTGTACCTCTTTTTCAGGTGCTTGATAAAAGTTATTATCAAATATGGCAGCCTTTTCACATCCAGAGAAAAGTGGCAGAGGGTCTGTACCAGGGTGTTATTAAGCTGGAGTGTGGACTCTTGAGGACTGCTACAGACTGTCCTTCAGCCTTAGAGTATTTCATTATGAAACTGTACAGCTACAGTCTTGTCTTCTTAGGTCATTTTACAGAGGAAACCCTTTACCTTCATACGTTTGCTGCCTGTGAGGAGATTTAGATCCAAATTCTATAGATATATTGCTGTTAGATATATTCATTTTCCTGTTATTGCCTTTGGCTTTATCATTAGAATTTAATATTCTAGAAAGTACATGCATTCTTTTGATCAGATGAAATTGCAGACTGGTTGTTGCAAAACGAAATACACTCAGCTTTAATGGAGCTGTCACCAATAATAGCTGAAGTTCATTCTATGCAATGCTATGCAGGTACTACATGATACTATGTGCCTAGTGCAGAGGATGATGGTGAAATTGCTGTTCCCTAAGCACTGCAGAGGTAGAACACTCCCAAGATGATTCTCGCTCCTTGTTCAATAATGCAGCTCATAGAGAATACACGCCCATTTGTTTAGGATCATTGTTTGCTCTATATATGTTGCAGACAATTGAGCCAGCAAACCTCCTCCTTGAATTTACAGTGTTCGTTAATAGGGTTATAGGAGGGGAGCGAGAGAGGGAGAGTGCTAATAGGAAAAGCACTGAATACAGGGGGAGTTTCATCTCTTGTGTCTCCACTTGATTAGTTTAACAGCTCCTTTGATCTTTTGCTGTGATTGAAGTGTTTAAGTGGAACATGGGGGGCAATGGCAGAGCCAGAGAGCAGGCGCCGAGTAATGTGCCACCAAATGCCTATGAGGCACAACATCTTAATGTCAAGGGAAAATTAAAACACTTTTCCATTACCGGGGCCCTTGAATCTTAATTCATTTGTCCACACACAATACAAAGTAGGTGACAAGGTCAGTAAATACTCATTGAATAAGACGTGAATGTTGACCTTTGAGAGCAGGTAGAATTGAGAATAATTTCAAAATGTATATGTGAGAAGGAGAGTTCACATATTTCAGTTTTGGAAGTGAAAGGCTTTGTATTGAGGGTCAGTTTCCATTGATTAAAGCCATGCCTGGCAACTTTGCACATCAACAAATGGCAGTGAGGGCTAACTTTAAAAATTTCAACCTCAGATTCCAGAAATCCTGGTAACGTCAGCAAACAGCATGTTCATGTTCACCAACCTGGGTGCTTTGTCATGCTTCAAAGTAAACCAAAAAAAGAGTGAGACAATGGACTCTTGTTGAGTCACATTTTCTCAGAAGGCCTCCTCATTGTTGGTCATACTGGTCACTGCTACTTAGCCAGTTGGGCTAAGTATAATCATATGATTAGGAAAACTACAGTATGCATGTTTAATCAGACCATTATTTATTCTAACATAACCCTGTTTGACTGTTGACTGTGTGTTTTTTGTTCGTATTTTCAAACTGTATGTTTCACTTTTAAAGGTGCAAGAGAAAAGGCTTTTAGGATGACTACTTACCAGAGTGTCTGATGATAGGGACGTTATCTTGTACTATTAGTTTTGCTGGGATTACTTGATTGTAAACTTCCCCAAATCAAATAAACAGCAGGACAAAGCTGCCAGCAGTGGGGAAATATTCCACTGGGGATGCACTATTGTGAATGGGGCTTTTTTTAATGTAACCCATTATGCCACAAATAATATAGTTAGCTAAAAAAAAAAAAAAAAAAA
>BRZM01000719.1:12343-22711 GCA_033238685.1 Lates japonicus | reverse complement strand
TATTTGGAGACAAAATAGGTGGCTCCATGGGTGTTGCTATGCAACCAAGAGAAATGTATGAAAATAAGCCCCCCCCCCCCCCCCCCCCAATCTTAAAAATGGTTCTGCATTAATTTATCTGAGGACGAAGCATCTTGTTGGGGTATAAAAATAGCCACAGTCATCTCAGGAGCCTTTTTTTCATGAGATTATTTATTTGCTTTAGAATGGAAGAGTGGTGTGTCAAAATGGAAATGTGGAGAGAAAATCCTTTGCTCTGTGGTGATAAAACTGTTGGTGTACATTAGTGAGCCCACTGTGGGATTGTGGATATTTGTGACTAAACTGGTAGCAACACACCTGGTTTTATATGCTTTTTTATGTGCACTTCACTTTACTATGTGTGAATGAGGAACAACTGGCATGCAGTCTCATTTGTATTCTCACAGACATTATCACATAACTTGTAGTATGAATGCACACATAATTCTTTGACCAGCAGTGTGACACAGTTACACTGGAATAACTTTATGTGGTGATCCTGTTATCTTCTTATGCAACCTTCATTGCTATGCAGTACATTATCACCCAACCCCCACAACTTTGAAGACACCTAATGAACATTTCTGGGAACTCTCAGGCACTCTCAAGCTCTCAGTCAGGAGATATCTATTCTTTGTTATAAGGGTTGGGTAAGTAGTTCATGAGGTGCATGTAGAACAGATGAAGGGTCAAGAGTCATGCTCCAGGCAGTTAGTGCTCATTTTCATAACAGAAAAAGTTCTGAAAGAGCATTTCTAAAGCTGAAGATGGTTAACAGCAGAATTACACTTGCTATGCTCTGTTAGTTTTTAGTTTTACTTAAGAATGGCAGTGCACTGCACTCCCAACACTCAGAGCTACACACACCTGGGAGCTGCCCAATAAAACCACCTCCATTTGACCTAAGCAGGTCAGCTAGATCAGTCACTAGTTAAGTGGCTCAGTGGACATATGACAGAAGCATAAATTACTTTGAAAAAAGGTTGTTTTGTTCATGTTTTTTCGCCCAGACTTAACACTCCAAGACAGCCTTGCAGTCATAAGCAGGATTATCAAGCTTAGTTTACCACTGCTCTGCGCCTGGTAATTATCTTCAGAGGCTGCTCCAGTATCAGCGCACACTCATTTGTTTTGCATGTCTGCTGACTTAAATTTATGTGGTGTTTGTAGGTGCCATTGCACGATATCCCAGCCAGAACTCTGTTGACCGCAACCTCAGCCTCTCATACCCAGTAAATAACAGCTGGTTCCAGCAGTCCATCTGCTACCTGTAAATTCCCTTCCACAGGGACTCACAGCTCTAGTATACTATTGGTTTGTTTGCTCACAGTATACCTCCTGGGACACTTTCGAGAGTGTGCTGTTGCTTTGACACTATAATAACAGTCTGAATTTTCACCAGCAGACCCGACAGCAAACAGGCTTTTTAATTGACTGTCTGAGTGTTTTCTCTCAAAGCAGACTGGATGGCTTGAAAATAAATATACTGTTACTGCTGTATGATGTTTGAAAGGTATGTCTGATATCTATAGTGTATGTAGGTGAATTCAAGCTTCCCGATGGTTTAAGACCAAGAGTCCACAGTCGTCTATCAGCACAATTGATTTTCTCTGTGGCGTCACTACTTCCAACAAAAATATCAAAGGACAAATTATTTGTTTAAAGGCCAAAAGATTAATCAATCATTAAAATGTATTAGCATTACATTTCAGAGTGAAAATGTTAACGTGGAGGCTTTTAGATCACCTGAGTGTATGATGATCTTTTTTTCGCCAGCAGTATCTGGAATACCAGCACTGATTTGGTGGCATTTCTTTATAGTTGCTCGATGCTGTCTTCTGACCTCCCAGACCACGCTCACCTTCCCCCAGCCCATTACCGTTTCATTAGAATAATTTGCTGACTCACTCTCATTAACACCGACTGCAGAGAGGCTGGGCTAAAAGTTTATGTGCAACCACTGAAACCCCTGCAGGATAACACATGAAGATAGTGAAATAAAAAAATTAAAAAACAGACCAGAGATACAATCACAGGAAACAAATGAGCATTTGTGTTTGGTACAAACAATACTTTTGAATCTGTAATTTAACCTGAATTATGATAATACCCACTTGAAATCAGGATTAAGGTATAATGACTTTAGAATTGGCCATTCATCAATCACACACCTACCAAGGACCACACCACAAGCTGGACAATGCTTGCATGTATTCTTTGAAGTTACAACATAATGACCACCGTCAATGTTTCTGTCTTGTCAATGGCAGTTTAGCCACACTCATATGATTCAACGGCATAAAACACTACTTTGTTGGAAAAATATCACAAATGACTCAAACTACAAAACTATTATTTGTCTTTTCAACTTTGACTACCGCCTCAGCTAAATTTAGGGATTGCAATGCAAGCCCGTCTTGAAATATAAGACCTGTGTTTTCTTAACACGTGTGTTGGATATAGTATAAGTCTGTGGTTGAGTACAAAGATGCGCAGAAAGCTTTTACACAACAACCATGCTCAGTGGAAGACCATAGACAACCATCACTTAAACTCCTGAGCTTAGTACGAGTCGACGCCGCACAGACAAGGAAATTGCCACCATCAGATGCGACTTACACTAAATACACAGGTCGCTCCACTGATGCTTCATGAATATGCACATTCGGGTCCATCCCAGGCATCAAAGTTACTGTTATTAGGGTCCCTACATCATCTTTGTCATTGTTTCCGTCATTCTGCTCTACTCTTGTCTGTGTCTCCATAACAACCATCTCCAAACCACTTGCATTTCAGTGACAGCCTGGGAGCTGTTGGAGGTGAGAGGCTCCACTGTGACAACTAACACTGTGACTTTTCATTTAATCGACAGATAAAACAGACAGGTGAGCTAGAGTGGGGAAATCTGAAAACTGTGGCCTACTTGTGGAAACTCATCATGCCTGTTTCTGTTTTACTGCATAATAATCTTAATAATTCCAGTCCAGACCAGTCCTCTTTGAGAAGTTGTCTACAGAGAATAAGTGCAGATAAACATGTATTTTATTAATAAAACCTCTATGAAAGTAATTTCTTTTAGGCTTTAGAGCCCATTAAACTGCTAAAGCTGCCCCTTTGAAGATAATGAATGATTTTATGTCATCAGCTGATGCTGACAACCCCTCTAGTCTGGTGTTCCTACATACAGTATCAGTGCAGCATTCGTTACAGCAGCAGATGATTCTATACCTCTTGTTCAACACTGCTTGGGTAGTATTGGTACAGCTCTTGGAAGGTTAAAGGTAGGACATGTAGTGCAGACCATCATGACTGAAGGTTTTCTGTCTAAAAACCCTCTGCCTGGTTTAATTTTAGTCAGCATGTATTAACTGTACTTGGAGCATATGCTTTGCACATATAGCTCCCTGCAGTTATATGTTAAAAAGACCTCAAAACTTGCACTGTGGTTGGTCTACCAACAGTCCATTAGTGTCACACTTTTCCTTAAATCCCAGAGCCAGAAAACAACAAAATAATATCTAACCAGTTCTTCCACATGCATGCTTCTATAGTATGTGCTGCTAATCTTTTCCAAGGCTACCCATGATGCTATTTAAAACCTATGCCATCAACACTGAAGCTGTGTTAAGTACAAATCATGACTCATGATAATTCATCATGGGCTCAGACAAAGATTTGGCACATCATCCAACTGTGTTTTGGCACCACTCCTTCATCACAACAAGCCTGTGGGGTATTCAGCAAGCTTAACATGAAGATTCTCTGAGAATTAGCCAAAGAAAGCTTCGCTCAGAGAGGTTATTTGAGGAGCTTTATGCCAAAACAAGATGCCCTCCACTTAAGTTTAGTTCGAAGAAGAGACTGTATGATAAACACCATCCCTGACTAAATGATTAATGGCACAAATTAAAAGCTAATTACAGTAGAGAACATTGTAAAACAAACCTAACATTAACAACAAGTGGTCATCTATTGTTGTGAAACTTTTATCACACAGCTATTACAGATCTGCACAGCAAGACCAGTATTTTTGACTTTGAAAAGTGTTTTCATTAAGAGACATTTTATATGGTTGGCAATGGCAGCCAAGTTTGGACAGAAATCCAAATTTGTCCACAGTAGTGGACAAAGTGTGAAAAGAACAACAATTTTATCCGCTATTAAACTATGGTTGTTGTGGATCACAATTCTGTGTTTTGAACTTTGTTTTTTATAAACTCTGTAGACAGAAATGGTTTGGATGTAATCACGCAAAATCAAATTTTAAGTATATGAATTTATATCGCCAGTTCTTTGAATGACTTAAAATGTAAGCAAGAAAAAAAAGACTGCACTACCAACAGCATTTTGAGTAATGAAAAGAGACATTTTTTCCCATTTCGAAGTCAGGCTCTTGAAAAACATGAGAATCATTGATCATACATGTATTTTGATTGTTTTTTTTAAACTCTGGTTTAGTTGAAATGCAAACTGATTTTGAAGTGGCAACTGTAGTTTCTCCATTTGTCTCCTTAGTTGGCAGAAGAAGCTTCCAAATAGTTTGTTTCCCAGTCAGTTTGCTTTGTCATAGCCTGCCCTCAGTTCACCCACGTGGGTGAAATGGGAATAAGGAAAAGTATGGAACCATGCCAATCAACACCTTAGCTCGAAAGTCTGGCTTGAGGACAGATTGCAGTAAAATGCTTCGATGCTAGAAAAGACAGACAGAGAAAAACATGCACCAAGGTAAAAGGGCAC
Source organism: Lates japonicus (assembly GCA_033238685.1). Classification (NCBI taxonomy): domain Eukaryota; kingdom Metazoa; phylum Chordata; class Actinopteri; family Centropomidae; genus Lates; species Lates japonicus. The sequence goes on along the minus strand of BRZM01000719.1, from coordinate 17,953 downwards.
ACAGTTTACATGAGGCCATGTTCCAAACGACTGAGGTATTGGTCTCTCTCCGATAGCTCTAGTGTTTTTGACGTCACCTATGACAGTTTCGAGGATTTTACAAGACAGTTCTCGTTTCCCCTTCAGGTAACGTGCTATCACTAAATGAAGTAAAATCTAAGCTTGCGAAAATAAGCACAAAACCCTTCCTCTGGCCCAAGCTGGCTACATCTGCAAATTACTTTTAGGTTTAACATCATGCCCTTAATTCACCTTCAAGTTAACTGAATGATTTCAACTTGAATCACTATGTGAACACTATATGAATGAGCTCAAATTAAGGCAGAACTGACTAAGAACTACCACCCTGCAGTGACAATAAATGCTGAGTAAATTGAAAACAAGAACTAAACACAAACCATCAAACAGACTGTCTCTGGTCTGCCCTAAAAGCATTAGCTACCAAGGAGATGTGTGTATATTGTGTCCTCCTGCTTAGAGCTAAAAAGAAATGTGTTGGAGAAGGGGTGGGATTATCCAGAATCCATACAGCAAAAATAGTCACAGATAAACCACAAATCAAGCTGTATTAACTTGACTGTACTCTAAGCACTGCTGAGCATGTACTTTTCTTTCTTCACATTTGAGCATACAAGAAGAGGGTTAGCAAATCAATCATTCCCCATCTCAATCTTAGTGTTCATTTCTCTCTCTCCCTCTCACTCCCAGGTTCTATTATTACAGTCCCATAAAAGATCCTTTTAGTATGGATGGAATTTCTATGCACACTGTAAAGGATTGTGTTTAAAATGCAGAGAGTGGAGTCAGGGTGCAAACAACAGTCGCTGTAAGCAGATAAACCTTCTCTTTTAAACATTTTTTAAGCTGCGAAAGCTGCTCCAACACAAACTCAATACTCACAAAGAGGAGAAAAGGGAGCACGTGGCTGATTCAATGTCGAATAAAAGAACTGAAGCGAACAGGACAACAAAACATAAACATCGATCTTTGTGTCAAAAAGCTTAAGTTACATGAACAGAAGCACAGACACAAGCATTTTTGAGCAATGACACTTTCATTGTTCCCAAAACACTGAACTAAGAAAGCTGCAGTTACTCCAGTGTATAAAGAGCTCTCATTAACATGTAAGCCAGTCTGTCCGAAGCCACACATCCTGCTTAATTAGAGGGTGTCCCATCAGCACTGAAAGTCCCTTCTCTGAACACTGACACTTGAGACAGGAGATGATAATAATGATGCATAGACTGGCTCGTGACTCCCTCTCCTCAGCTTCTCCCTGATTTCACTTCTTCTAATCTGTCCTCATGCACAACCTTTTGTCTGTGGATCTCTTGTGTTAGTCCTGTGTGATCATCTTGTCCATCTGTGCCTCTGAGCCTGTCAGTATGATAGCAAGTCTCTGCCATACTGAGTAGACAGCAACAGTTGTTGGAGCCTTGAAGAGCAGGAAGAGGAGGGAAGAGTAAACAAAAAGAAAACGTGGCTACTACTTACAAAGCACTGGCGTGTATCCGATCAGTGGCCAGGCAGACGAATGGGGGGAGAGAGCCACATGACAAACGTAGTCGAGATGAAGCTGGTGCATGAATGAGAGACAAGAGAGGGAGGGAGGGTGGAAGAACTCGAGCGCTATGCAAGAAGGGAGGGAGGGAACAAGTACGAAAGTGGTTGATGATGGGGGAGCCAAAACATGACGGAACAGAGGCAGAGACAGAGGAAAGGAGAGCGATAGGAAAAATAACTAGGGACAAGTAAAGGATGCTGAGAATCTTATCAACTTGGCTTCTCACATTAAAAGAGAGGGTGAAAGAAATAGAAAAAACTGGAGGGGAAATTAAAAAGAGGAGAGATATTTTTGGACTGTCCACTATCTTTAGCAGTAGTAACTCATGTTCAGTCCTCATGTATGACCAGCTACTACAACAGTCGAAACATCAAGGCCCATTAAGAACTCCTCTCATTGTTCCAAGAGAGGAGAACAAATGAGAGAATGAGGTTGAGCTGAATCCTCTGAGTAGGACTGAATTCCCAAAGAGACCTATCAGTTTCATGATGCCTCTCTTAACCTTACATTTTGGAGGCAGAGCCAGAGTAGAGCAGCTGTCAACCTCCATAGATACAGACCTGAGACGTTTCAGTAGCCACATGGTTTGAGGAGCAAGTAAATCTTCACAGAGAAAGTGATCTACACAAAATATTATTAAAAATACCAGGTATGAACCAGTGAAGCAAAACAGCAGTATGAGGAGCAGGATTTTCGTTTTTTCTGGGAATTTGCAAAATAACCGCATTTGAACATACCCCACGGCTGTAGAACTAGATAAAATGGCTTAACAGGGCTGTTCAATGGGGTATAAAGAAAAAACAAAACACAACTGGAAAGAAAATGATATATGATGTATTGTTTTTACCTCGTTGGTTAATGCTCATAGCTAAGAGGTTGAACTACAACTATGTCCAAGGTTTCAGACGACTATTAAACAAAATAAAAAAAATTTGTAAAGAAATGCTTAGTACACCAAAGAAATCTGAATAGTATTTCAAACAGAATGAGTTGCACTGTTCACACAATGAAAATGTAATTTTACAGAGAAACGCTGATAATGGATCTGAATAGGCCTTTATCACAGCAGACATTTTGACTTATCATAGCAGGAAAAGCACAGGTGAAACAAATTTCATTAACAATGTTATCAGTTACACCTGTGCTTTTCCTGCTGTGACATGCCAAAATGTCTTACAGTGAAAAAAGTCTATTCATAGCTAGAATGCTTATCAAGGTTAGCCTCCTATCCCCCACAGAGATTTAAAAAATAAAAAAAAACTTCCAGTGGTTCACACTTATTTCTCTGCAAAGTACATTTGCATAATCGTCCCTGTCCATTTTTTCCTTGTCGAAGTTCATGACCCACTTTTTGTATGCATGTCATAAATACACATATTTATTAGAAACTTCTTTTCTAGGTCAAGAAAAATGATTATGAATTCAATTTCTCTGTTGTAAGTGGAACAGCTATGGAATGACAACTCAGTGCAATGTATGCATTCAGTCGACAAGCTAGTAATTACACAAAATGTCTACCAAACTGTTAGAAAGTGAGGATAAAATTAGATTTTTTTCCCCCTTGCTCAAGCCCATCTTTTTTCAGATGTTACATCTGTGTTAAGGAGGACAGTAGCATTTACTGTGGCACTCCCTGCTAACTAAAACACCTTCAAGAGGATGAAATGTACTGAAAATGGTCATCAACTTGTGTGCAGCTCATGAGCCTGTCTAAAACAGCCCAAACTAAACAACATCAGAGTTTCCACATCTAATATGCCTAGTTTCCAGTACTGCCTGCATAGTTACTCACTCTTGCTAGACTTAGAAGACATTTGTTATAATTAGCTGGGTGCTATGGGTGACTATTTTACAATCAAAACAAATCTGAAGCATTCTGGCTGAAGGCTTTTCACCTTTTAAATGGCATTTCTGAGGATGAGGACAGAGACAGTTGATGACTACCAGGTTTTTTCCAGTGTTTAGTCTCAGTAGCACAGCGGCACTAAATTAGCTTAAAGAGGCCATTTCCTATTGACCACAAAGGTGCTATGTATGCAGATGTCAGTGCAGTTGGCAGATGATGTGGTGAGATCTATGTGACCCCATCATCTGTGCTGACATCTGGACCATATGTCTTCTACACTGAAGGGCTGGGGTCCAGATTCAGAATAAAAACAGGGCACTGGGGGTGGAATACGTCCAAGGACCCACAAGGGCATTGGTTATAATGAGAGGCAAGGGCTGGTAGTTTATCAAATAGCAAGAGTGCAGTATTAACTGTGGGCAGTTTTATGAGGGATTACAATGTGCATGAAATTTAAGTTATCAATGAACTATGCACTTTATGGCATGTCCTTCATCAAGTTATGAATAAGCTATAAACACAAGAAATGAATCTGAAAACTGGATACAGAGCAGAAGCAGAAAATCAAGGAAAACTCTACCATGCCATTTCTTAGATCCTTAGTTTCCAAGGATAATATCTGGAGGGATGGTGTGCTGAACTGGGAAAAAGCAGAAGAAGGATAAAGTCAGGGATGAGAAGCCAGCAGGATAAAAGTAAAGTAAGGGGGATGGGATGAAGACAAGCTAGAGGGTTGCCAGTAATTAGCCATTCGAATGTCCTCACGAAAAACAGACAGCTGATATGAGCCGGAGTTTCCTGGGAGATGGATTAAAATAACACAGGGATCCTTTGTAGCCTTTGTGGTCGCTGATGCTCCTCTATCTCAGGGATCAGATTAAGCATAGCTCCATGAAAATATTATCGTTCTGATCACTCCACGTGACCATGGGACACAGTGATGATATTGTATTTTGCTCAAGGATGAATTCTATACTCTAGATACATAAACACATGGGATACACTACACTGCAGAGGAACCACTTAAAGAGGTTAGATAATGCTACTTGTAAGGGGAAAAGCTGCTCATTTTGAAATAAGCAGGGTGAAATAGATGTATCTTTCATTCACAATAGACATGAAATGCTCTTACCACAATGGTTCTTAACAGGAACTGCTTATAGGGGTTACTGAATATGACCCATTTACTGTTTATTCACAGATTTCATAAAACCCATAATAACAAAACGGCAAGATGCAAGAAAAATCCAAATGACTTCAATACACATCTTTTCCTACTTCATTGGGGAACATCCTCCTCTGAGTTCTGAATCTTCAGTGACTTTTAAATACCATGAGTCAACAGTTACAAACTGTCTGCGACCACACTTAATGTCAGTTGACTTCCGAGAAAAACGCCTGTGGTTAAACACCATTATGTACGGCCAACCTGCCATTAAAGGTTTACCGCATTTGATCTGTCTATGTGAGCTACGGTACATCTTTGTGTGTGAGGCGCTACCCCTTGCATAAGAATCACTGTCATATGCATTCACACAGACAAACACCACTGACTCCTCACCAACCGCTGTTTTTCCATCACTGCCCTCACACATATGTTGGGACACCTCCCGCTTCGTCATCCTCATCCATCCCTCTGTTTATCAGAGAGTGACACAATCCCTCACTCCCATTTTTAATTTTTCAACTTGACAGGGACCATAACAGGATCATCTATCCCTCTGTCCTTCACTATCAGCTGCCCTACCTGCAGGTGGGAGGACTCAGGCAATCTGAACTTCATCACCATAATGACTTCCTTTTACATGTTGTTTCCAGAGCAATAAAGTGAGTGAAGGATGTGAGTCTTGACCCATTCTTCTTTCTCAATGACGATTTACCTAGAACCTCAATAAATCAATGTTCTTATTGAGCTCTGGTATCATAAAAGCCTATTTTAATGACATTATTAAAGTCAAAACAAGAGTAGGCTATCAATCAGTGATTCAAATGACTCATTCAGGGACTTAAGATGGGCTTATGCTTGACGCAAGGGGTTGACAGCTTTCCCACCACAGAGTGTAGCCACTTCGGTTATGTGTCTCTGAAGCTATGCTGTAACCCCCTGACATACAAATACAAATCCCTCTTGATAGTAAGTAAGAAATGAAGGATGGAGGTTCATAATCACTCCCGTTTATTTTTGCCATTTTCATACATG